>OU343161.1:19128922-19433922 GCA_910595825.1 Philhelius pedissequus
GCACAGAGAGCAGATAGGATTTAAGTCAGATCTATATGGTCTACAATTCAGATCCAGCATTTCAGTTCTGGCTTTGAAAATTAAGCTCATTTCTGAAACTGAAAACTCATTCCTAAAATAGTTATCCTCGCCTAGATTAAAACTTAATTGCCTATAAACACTCCTTGAGGCTGAATGAGAACCACGTTCTATACATTTCTGGAAAAGTGTCTCATCTATACAAGCTATGCAGTCGTATAAAGACAATTTTAATTCTTCATTATTATCAGTTCGTAATGAGATCGGAAAGTCGTGTGTAACAGCTATATCGTACCAATTTTTTACTGGACTGTAAACTTTATTAAAACAAATATTAAGGATCCGTTTTTGGAGGTTTTGGTCTGATCTATTCATTACCTTTACAATGTAATCCGCATTTGCCTTTAAGTTTTTCAGAAATATTTGAGGTAAGCCAGACTCCACATGGATGGCATAATTTGGGGTGTTCTTAGGTAACCGGAAGATTCGTTTAAAAAAATATCTTTGAACATTTTCTAGTTCTTCTAGCTGTTCATACCCATATACTTCGCTTCCATAGCAGAGGCAGCTATTCACTGTAGCATTGAATACTTTGAATTTTGAAACTGTGTCTACAAAACTATTGCTAAAAAAATTAGACCACATGCTGTTTAAAGCAACTTTAGCAGCTTTTATTTTTTCTTTAGCATGAGCGTGCGTATTTAAGTTATATGTTAGTACATATCCCAGATATTTAATTTTATCCACGACTTCTATAATATCGTTCCCTAGAGTCCAGTTTCGGCCATAACTTATAGATCTGTTGTGTGATCTGAAGATCATAATTTTCGACTTTGAGCTGTTGATTTTGAGATCCCAACTATCACAGTATTGTTTTAGCTTATTTATTTGAAGTTGTAAAGTAAGCGGGCTATCTGACAGGATAACAAGATCGTCTGCATAGAGAAGAACCTTAATAGTTACATCACCTATTACAATACCTCCTGGGATGTGATTTTCAACATCATTTATAAATAGAGAGAATAACAAAGGACTTAAAACACAGCCTTGGGGAACACCAGTTTGACATTTGAAGTCTCTCGATTTCCTAGGGCCGTTCTGAACAAAAGCATTAGAGTTCTCAAGCATTTTCTCATAGAATTTTATGAACTTTGTTGATAAACCTATTACTGAAAGCTTGTAGATCAATGACTTTCTATTGACTGTGTCGAATGCAGCCTTTAAATCGACAAAAAAAGCATATAAACATTTCTTTTTATCAATAAATCGCCTAGCCACTGTGTTTAACACAAAAATTTGATCTATAGTCGAAAGGTTTACGCGAAAGCCAGCTTGGCAGCAACTGATTATATTGTTTTGCTCAACCCAATTTGTAAGCCTTAAGTAAAGTAATTGTGAGAATAATTTTCTCAATGAGTTTAACACAGCAATACCTCTATAGTTTTCCGGCTGATCCCGATCGCCTTTCTTAAAAATAGCTGATATTTTGGAACACCTAAAGTTTTCAGGAACTATCTCCTCAATGTATAATCTATTGAAGAAACTTAAGATGTATTCCAAAAACTCTGGAGTAGCATATTTATAGAATTCAGCTGGAATACCATCAGGGCCAGATGCTTTGTTATTTTTCATTTTCATTAGAGATGATTTTAATTCCGTCATTGTAAATGAGGAATCTAATTCTGGTATGGTAACATTTGGGATGGCAAAACTAATCATGCTAAAATTTGGATTGGGCAACAGAAGTTTTTCAAAATAAGCCACGAGAACATTAACATTAATCGAAAGTGTATTATTATTATTCTGACCATTTAAAAAGCGAACAGAATTCCAAAAAGATTTTGAATCTTTACAGACACTCAGTTTCGAAGCTACGTTTTGTAGGTATCTATTCTTTTTTTGAGTACAGATTCGTTTGTATTTTTGGTTTGCTTGTAAATACAAATATTTGGTGCCAGGGTTATTTGTTTTTCGGAAAAGTTTCAAAAATGCAAAAGATTTTTTCCTAGCCTTTTTGCAGTCATTATCGTACCATTTAGAATAAAAAGTGTTCCTAACACTATTTTGATTGTTGAAATTTGAGGATTGTCTAATCGTTGTAAGTATCGAAGTAGATATTTCTTCTAAATTGGTCGCTTCTATGAATGGTAAGCTTGCTATATGTTGATTAAGCTTTCTAATATAATTGTTTAAGTTTTTATCACTCCATTTCAATCTGAGAGTGTTTTCTGTCGACTGTAGGCTTATAAAGTTATCTAAACCGCAAGTTACGAGAATAGGGAGGTGTTGCGAGAAATTTTCTGGAAGAATTTCAAAGTTTCGTATTATGCTTAACCAATCGCCTTTGATAAGACATAAATCTATCACAGAGCAACCTTGGGCAGAAATAAATGTAAAGTTACCATTTGAGTCGTTAGAACTTATTCCATTTAAAAGAAGAAATCCAAAGTCTTCAATCATTTCCACTAGATATTTACCATTCTGATTGAGACAGGTATCTAAGGATTTTCTTTCAATTGAAAAATTGCCGTTATTTAAATTAATTGGGTTCTGGTAGTCACTTATACGACCATTTAAATCGCCAATTATCATCAAATTTTCATAATTGTTACTATTAAGAAAATTGTATAGCTCATTATATTTCGTATTCCAATCATTATAATTCAAGTACACCGGAAGTATTTGAAAATGTTTTTTTTGATGAATAATCTCTATAAGAGTTATATAATTTTCACAGTTTTTAAAATGTATACTAATATTTTTATAAGTGTTTTTAATACCAAACATAAGACCACCACTAGCTCTACCAAGTGTATGGTTTCTGATTGCTGGTATACATTTTATATTAAAATCTTTAAAATATTTAGTATAATGCAGGTTATTTTCGTTTTCTAAAAAAGTTTCCAAAAGAATAAAAATGTCATATTTAATTATAAGATTAAAAAATTCGGGCATAATTAATTTGTTTTTAAAACCTGTAATGTTATAACAAAAAATATTAAATTTAAAATTATTTGTGTAAGAATTAATATCTTGGCAGACGGCGATGTAATCCTATCTTAGGCTAGGGCCTGCACCTTCATTATATACGTGACCACCCACAGATGGCGCTGGCGTCACATAATTCCTGGTTTTGTTGGAGTCGACGTCTATGTTGTTTACATCAAAGAAACATGCTGAATCATCACCAAAGTTTGTTTTGATGTAATCAAGCTCTTGTTTTGATGATATTTGTATACCTCGAAAGCTGTCATACGCAAAAGTGAAATTGCCAATTTGTAGTTTAGCACCTTTAACAAATATTTTGGTGTTCGGATTTTTTGTGCTTAATTTATTTTTTATGTCAAATAGTTGCTTTCTCTTGGTGCGGTAAATTAGTGATTGCTCACGATGTATGTACACCCCGGTATTCTTGAGCTTAGGAGCAGCGTCCATAATTTTTGTGACGGTGTCGGCGCTTTCGAATTTAAGAACCATTGTTGTTTTTTTTGTTTGCCGGTTTGTGTATTCCTGTGCTTTGTGTAGTGATAACTCTGTATTTTCGCTTAGATTAAGAAGGCTTAGACAAGTTTGTGTTGCAAAGCTAAGCTTGTTTTCCATCTTATCTGAAGGGAAATGCATGACGACAGAATTTTCATTAGATTTCTTAGATACAGCCTCGAGTTGTTTCTCCAAAGTGACACAATAACTTTCAAGTGTAGATATTCGCTCTGCAAGCTGAGTGTTTTGCAAACGGAGTAGCTGCATGTCTTTTGAGATTAACGAGATATCTTCTTTCGTTGCAATGTTTTTGAGATGATGATTTAAACATTGGTCAACGATTGATTTGATGTCATCCGCATTCAGAGCCATTGCTGTTTGAGTTATTGTTTTTTTGTTGTTTGGTGTATTTATTGGCGATATTTCCGTTGATTTTCTTTTTGGTGGCATGTAGCGGGCCAGGTAAAAAATGTCGGCGTTCTCAATTGAATTTTTAATTTAAAATTTTCCTACCTTAAATTTTTGTTTCGCTTATTTTTTTAACCAAAGTTTGTGGCGTTTTAACTTTTTAAATAATTAATAAGTGTTTTAAATTTTTTTTTTTTTTAATTTCTTTCAATAATTTTAAAAATCAACAAGAGCACTTGAGAAAACCGTGTACTTCACTTACTCTCTCACACTAACTGTTCAGGGAGGTTTATTAAATGGATCAAATAAAGCGCTGAGTAGTAATTATTTGTTTCCTAAAAGTTTTGTGCTCTTGCAATTTTAAGTATGAAATTAGCGGTTTTAAATTTTAGTTTATTCAAAGGATAATCGCGGATCTCAATATGAAAATCGTAGTTGTCAATGTGACAACCACGATAATCGTATTGATAACCGGAATCATTATATTGAAAACTACAATCGTCGTATTGACAACCGCAATAATCTTATTGACAACTGCGATCGTCATATCGACGATTGCAGTTGTCGTATTGACAACTACAATCATCATATTGACAACCACAATAATCTTATTGACAACCGTGGTAATATGATGACCACAGGTTTCAGTAAAATCATAATCGCAGTAGTCAATACGATGATCGCGGCTGTCAATAAAATGTTCATATTGATGATCGCCGTCGCTGAAAATTAACAACTTTTTTCATCAATATGATGAACAAATTCATCAATATGACAACCGTTTTTGGTCCAGTGTGTTTTTTTTCGTGTTCTCTATCATCGTAATGTCAAGTTTGATTAAAATCTCGCGTTCAATTTGTTTTCCAAATGCAAAACTTACCCTATAATAGGTACTTGCAGTTGTCGAGTTTCGAGAAATCTTTGGACATATATCTCTTAGAAAAAACAGAACCTCAAAAGACTTTAACAGACCTCAACTATCCCTCCTGAAGGGCATCTTAACCACAATTCCACCTATCAAACTTGATACCGAAATCATGTTTTTAAATTGAAACTCTAAAAATCAACTACAAACTACTCGAGCATAAATAAGATGTAGATTATTGTAAGCTAATAAATTATTGGAAGGACCAGTGGTGGGGCTCATTTTAAAAACAAAACCCTTTAACCATTCCGAAAATTACATTTTCCTTGAACCTGTAACACTCAAAACTATGATCAAGTCTCTTCAGGCGTATTTACAATAAAATTAATGGAAAATTAAATATGAATTCTTCATTCAGAATTTTTAAGAGAGTGATAGTAGCAGACAAAACAAATACATCATCATGATAATATTAAGCCAATGGGTAAATCTTAATTTAGTTAATTAAATTCAACAGTTAACACACAATAGGCAAATGTCTGTTTATAAATTTGTATACAAAATAAAATCTGCAAAAAATGTTGCGATGTCTATAATACCCACAAGGTAACAAACAAATCAAAAAGACCCCAATACTGCTTTGCTGGGAAACTAGGTTTGCATGTTTACCTTGAGATTTCAAATAATTATTATTGAATAAGCGTGCTGAGTTTTGTTTTCGATATGAAATTGAAATAGGTAGTTATAGGTTCAACAATACAAAACCAATGTCATCATCATTTTAAACTAATAAGAACCACAATAATAGAAAAACAAAAAATAAGTTTTATTGTATTTCAATTGTCATGATTATATTGCAATTACCAGTTGTGTAATACATTGTTTAGTATTTACCTCTACAGTAGAACATGGATATAAGCAAACCTGAAAGTCCAAGCTGCAATTGACGGATATAAGAAAGAAAATTTCTTCTAAAACAATTTTTTTATATAAAAATATGTGTGTACATATACAGTGCCGGTAAAAAAAAATAACATCACTGGTACAAGTTTCATTATAGCTTCTTTAAATGAGTGAATAGAAAAATATTTACAGCTTCTACTTTTATTATGTTATTGCTTGAACTATCTCCTCTCTCTATTGTATATCTCTGGCGTTAAAATAGTAACGGTTCTTTTCTTACGATTCCCTAATGTGAAAATCCCATTTTTTGTGCGGTAAATATTATAGCACTGATCGCAGTTTTAGTTACAAAAAAATATTTTTTCTTGTGCATATTTCAAGGTAAGGCGGTCAATTGTTAGAATTTGCTTACATTTGTTTGGTATCTTCATTTAAAACACAAAATTGGCAGTTTTTCAAAGAAAATAGGTTGTGGAAAGCAATTTACCAACGAAAAACGGGAAATTATTAAAAAAATGATATCGGAAGGTAAAACGTATGGAGAAGTTCGACGAAAACATGTTATGACGACAACTCTCATCAGGCGCCTAGTCCGAGAAAGCCATACAAATCCATTCAAGCCAGCAACTGAGCTAAAAAGAGAGAGCTGAATATTACAGCTTGGGTGGGAACCGTCGCCACACATTGAAGGATCATAATTTAAAGGTTGTAATACAAGAAAAGTCCCTCTTTTAACTGCTAAACATGCTAAAAAGCGTTTAATATTTGCAGGACATGATTTAAATTTGCCAGTAGAGATATGGCACAACGTTCTATGGACAGGTGAAAGTTAAATCGGATTGTTTGGCGGTAAAGGATCTCGTTCCTACGTGAGAAGACCGCCGAAAGTAGAATATATTCACAAATACAGAAATAAAGTATTTAAGCACGGAGGTTCAAGCATAATGGTGTGGTCTAGTTTTTCCTACTATGGAGTTAGGCTTATATATTGGATTAAACCCATCATGGATCAACACGTTGACGTTAATATACTCGAAAACATCATGCCCCCTTATGCAGAGGAAGATATGCACCTTCTGTGGGTCTTCCAACAGGATAATGACCTCAAGCACACCAGTAAGAAGCCTAAAAAATGGTTTGGAGATCATTTAATTAATGTGATGGAGTGTCCAGTGCAATCGCCTGACCTAAATTCGATTGAAAATCTGTGGGCTGACGTGAAGAAAGCAGTCTCTGAATCCAAACAGACCAGTAATACAGAACTACTGTCTGCAGTAAAGGTCTCCTGGGAGAATATTCGGGTAGAAAGGGCAAACATTTGGTAAATTCAATAACCACACCTTGTGCAGCAGTAATAGCCAACAGAGGCTATTCAACAAAATACTAATCTTGCTGGACTACCCCTAAAGAATAAAATCATAGAAAAAGACTTTTTTTATTTTTATGATGTTTTAGTCTTAAATTGTATGATGAAGCAATGGTGCTATTTTTTTACCGCTTATTTATTTGAGTTTTCGAAAAAAATATTTTTTTAATAAGTTGATGAATAAAATTGCTGTTCTGATAATATATTTGTCTCATCTGGCGTACCTCAAGGTAGTCATTTGGGTCCATTATTATTTCTATTATTTATTAATGGCATACCTTCAATTTTTATATCTTCCCCATGTCTTTTATTTGCAGATGATCTAAAATTGTATCGTAAAATTAAGTGTTTATCAGATTGTCAATTACTTCTTGAAGATTTACTTAGATTAACTGAATGGTGTCAAAGTAATGATCTTCATCTTAATGTATCTAAATGTCAAGTTTTGTCTTGTTTCAGACTATCTACGCCTATTCTGTTCAATTATAAACTAAATGATGTATGTTTAGAACGCGTTGATCGTAAGAAGGATCTAGGAATAATCTTAGATGTAAAACTCTCGTTTCTGCAACATATTGATTATATGGTCAATAAGGCTAATTAAATGCTTGGTTTCTTAAAGAGAAACACAAGAGAATTCAAAGATCCTCATTCGCTTAAATCTCTTTTTAACTCTCTAGTAAGATCTGTTTTGGAATACTCGAGTATAGTTTGGAATCCATTTTACAGAAACTCCTGTAATAGAATTGAGAAAGTTCAAAAAAGCTTTACTAGATATTTGTTCTATAAATTAAATTAGCGAATTGACATGCCAACTTACAACACAAGGTGCTTATTATTTGGTATAAAAACTCTGGAAAGTCGACGTTCTTGCTTCTCTGTTATGTTTATCAGAGATATTTTAACGTATCACATAAAATGCCCACATTTATTAAATCTTAATAAAATTCGAGTTCCTCAAAGAAATGTTCGGGATTCTAATATATTATATGAATTTTTTCATCGGATTAACTATGGCCTGAATGAGCCAATTACTCGTTGTATCAGGGAAACTAATGCTGTTTGTTATAGAATAGACATTTTTAGAAACTGTTCAAGAGAAACTTTTAAATTACATGTTTTATACGAAATAATTTTGCAATGAATCAATTGTAATTGTTAAGTTTATTTAATTAAAAATTTGTTATTTATTTAATAATAAACTAATGTATAATAATTATATCTAAGTCTATAAGAGAATATTATCTCTGATTGATGATAAATAAATAATTAAATAAATTAAAAAAAAAAAAAAAAAAAAAAAAAAAAACAATTGGAATTCTTTTTTAAATGTGAGTTTTTAGACTAAGCATATTCAAACTGTATTTTTTAACGAAATCTGGTGTTCATAATGGTGCTATTTTGTTTACCGCAGCTGTATGTATGCCAGTATAATTTTTAATTTTTTAAAATATTTAGAGTGGGCTGGCTTTTTCCCATAACTCTTACTTTTTAAAGTTCTGAAATGTACATTATATGTTAAAACTAGTTTTTTTTAAATTAATATTTGATTTTTAACTTAAAAAATGGTTCTTACGCTAAATAAAAAAAAAAAAGATATTTTGGATTACACTAGTTTATATTTATTGGCATGCACATATATCTGTAAAATACTGTAAGGCAAAAATAATTATTGATACTTCTTCACTATAATTTTTCAGTGTCACAATGTCAGACAAAACTATATGCAAATTGCAATTTCAATTTTGAATAATAATTGTATATTGCAAATCTGACTAGTGATTTTTTTTTTCAATTAAATTATGATCTTGAATAATTTTCTTTTAAAATCAAGATGTCTAACATATGTAAAACAAGTGTTATTGTATGATCATTTAAGAGTTCAATTAAAAATATATTTGCTGAGGGAAATTTATATTTGTACGAATATTTAAAAAAACAACCGATATTAAAAGTAATTAAATAAATTAAAATATTTGTGATAGAAGAGAACATCATTACTCTTATTTATTTTACCAAACTATGTAAAATTTATGTTAAAACTAAAATAGACCTGTATTTTTTAAGGATAAAAAACGTGCAGGTTTCGTAGAGTCTATTGAAATGTGTAATGATTTTTTTTAATATATTTTTTAGATCGCAAATAAAATAAAATGCACGACTGGATCGTACAAACATGCTCTTGTAGCTAACAAGTTTAGTGTTGCTAACTGACGCTGTTGGTAGGTACCTAGAAGTTATCCTATGCAGATTTAAAGCCCATGTGGGTAATACATATTACCTTGATTCTTAGTATAATGAATTGTCGAATGCATGATTCAAGGAATATTTACATAGGTACCTACCTACAAACGTATTTTTAGATGGATTTTAATTTTGTAAATTAGGAGGGTAATATGTACCGACCTAAATAGATGGAAATATTTACATACATATGTATATAATGAAAGTGAATGGTGTATAAGTGGGAAAAATCGTTTCTTAAACTTATTTAAACTGCCAAAACCATCACTTTAATCGGTTTTTCGAAAAAACGAAGAACGCCATTAGATGCCAAGGCTCAATGAAAATTTTATGAAAAACTATATTGAAAATTGTAGGACGGGTTTTGATGAAATCCTGTTTATTATTTTTCGTTTTTTGAAAACAAAATTCTTTTGAAATTTTGGTATGAAATTTTTTAGAGACTATGTACATGTGAATATAAAATTTAAAATTATTTTTTTAGATTAGTTTCAAAAATATTGATTTTTCAAAAAAAAGTTCAATAATTAATTTTAATTTTAAAAAAAGTTATTCAAAATTTTGGTATACAAAATTAATTTAGCTACTTAGATCTTCTCAGATATAAAATTTGACAGAAATCCAATGTACCATTACCGAGAAAGCCAAAAATTTAAAAAAAAAAACCTTATATGGTCATATCAAATGATAGTTATTACGAACAAAAAAATTCTCAAAAATATTAATCAAAATCGTTGGAGCCGTTTTAGAGAAAAATAAGATTTTCCTTCAAGGTCATATGGCAGGTATACCAAAATAATCACACACCCCAAATTTGAAGGTAATGGCTTAAGCGGTTTAGGCTGTAGCTCGTTATACATACAGACGGACAGACTGACAGACAGACAGACATTTTTTGGCGATCACTTTTTAAGGGTTTTCTATGATCGTTATGTCATGTTTGATTGATAGAATTTTTTTTTAACTAATGCATAACTAAATTTTATAGTATCTATAATCGGTAGTAAAAAGGATATGGGCCTTCTGGAGAAAACAATAAAAATAGAAAAAAATTCAAAAACGTTTCCTTTGATTTCTCCATAATATTATAATAGTAGTACGCTTGAAATTTGTTATAGCGGTCATGCTGTCAAAATATATTTTTTTGTAAATTGTTTAAGCAACTCTTTTCTGATACCATAACATATTTTTACTTGCGATATAGGTATAGGGCAAGTTTTGCATTTGGGAAAAAAATGGAACCCTTAATCAATCTTGACATTACGATAATGGAGAACACAACAAAAGTGGGTCCCGCAATACTGTCTGGCTGTTCGCCTGTCTGTACAACGCTCTCCATCCTTAACGGCTGAAGCTATTTCCTTCAAACTTGGTATTTATTCGTTTAACGTTTAAGGTGACTGTCTAAAATATATTTTTGAATCGTATTTTTAGGTCCAAAACTAACTGTATCTGCCATACAACTTTTTCTACCACCTTAATTATCTCGAAAAGGTTTTGATTTAAAAAAAATGTTTGCTCTATTTTAGGTATAAGTCGTGTTCTCGTGATAATAAGCAACTACAGCAAAGTAAAAATTTTACAAGGGAAATAACAATCAGCCTTATTTTGAAATTCACTTTCATGCGAAAGTTAGTCGAATTCGAGTGATTTGTAGTTTGAGTTTCGAACGATTCGAAAGTTCACTTAAACAATCGAATCACTTCATTTTTTCTTCAAAATAACCAAATTTTGACTTTCGAATCATTCGAATTAAATGTCACAAAACATTTAAGATTGAATTTTTTACTGATAAATAATTAAAATAAATTACTTTTATGAGTTATTTGTTGGCTTTTTTTTATAAAGGTCGCAATCGCATTCCAATGGGACCAACCGGGAGCAGCAATAAGTAAACGTAAAGGTGATAAATCTATTTAAAAAAGTTCCTTCATTTTGTGCAATAAGAGATTTGTTTACATTTTTTGATTGATTTTATTTTTCAACAGAAATAAATAAGTCTGATATATTGATATGCATATAAATGTAAAATTTTTACGCTTTTTTATTAAAATAATGCCGCAGTTTTGTCCCGAGTTTTTCGTGCTTCATAGATTAACTAAATATCACTTTATAAACAAAAATTTCACTAGATTTGTTGGATCCCTAATCCTTTTCCTACTAAGCAGTCTTCATTTTTTATACACAATTTCAACTTCTTTAATATTTTTTCAAAGAAAGAATTAATTGTGTCGGCAAGCGACTTTACTTTTTAATTCTGTCAATTAAAAAGTGTGACCAGGTGTGTGTAAGTTTAATAACCACTAAAGTTGTTTGTTGAACAAATGTTTTTTTTTTTTGTTAAAATTTTGTAAGCACAATTAAATTGAAACGTAAGTTCAGAAAAAATCTAGTGTTTTATTTTACAAAAGTTTTATAGTTGTTTTGATTCTTTTTCGTATCAATAAACTGACCATTATTTCTTAAATGCTTCAAAATAAGTATATATTATAATGTAATTGATGTATTTTTAAATACTTAGATTTACCTAGCATAAAACATAACTTTAATTTACATTATGTTTCTGTAGTTATAACGTTTTATATCCCGACCAATTTTTTTAGTAAAAAAAAATTTACGAAAATGTTACTTTGGTCATACTAAATCAAATAGAAATGTCAGTAAATTTCAAACAGCTGACTTTGAAAATAAGATTAATTCAAGTTCATTTTGTACAATCGATTAAAAATGAATATTATTCGTTCGAATGTCAAAATATACAAAGTTAATTCGAATGAATAGATATATTCTATCGCATTAGCTATTCGTTCGAATTTCAGAATAAGGCTGAATAAGGACATACTATGGGAATTACTTTTCCTTTTCAGCCAAAGTATAATAATTGATTTCCGATAATTAGTAAGTCTATTCAATCTTACAGGCCATTGAAGTGATTTTTTTTTAGTAATGTATGTTTGTATTTCTTTTTCTCCTTGTATTTTGTATGCTTGACAAAAAAAAAAAAAAAACACAGATGTGAAAATCCCTTCATATTAAACTAAATAAAATCAAGTTGGAGTGTGGATCGTTTTCGTGAAAATGTTTTACTTTGCTGTACTTGATTGTCAGGAAAACACGATTATACGAGTAGTCTACGTACATTTTGGTCGCAAACATTTTTTTAATGTTTTATTATTAACGGTATCTGTCATACAACCATATTTTTAATTTTGAACTTTCTCATAAACGGCTGGAAGGACTGCGATAAAATGTTTATATAGGAGATACTTCAAGTTATAATGAAAGACTACATACCAAAATTTTCGCAAAATATTTGTTTTTTATTTTGAAAAAAGAAACATTTTTTTTGCAAATTCAATGTTTCGAAAACGTGTGAATGTTTTTGTTTTTTTAATTTTGTTTTTAAGTTTATATTATTAAATATTTAAAATTGTCATACTAAGTTTTTTTAGAAAAAAATTTAAATAATTTTGTATTACAAAATTAAATAAAAAACGACTTTGAAAATTTATTTAGATTCGTAATAGAAACGTTTTGCGTACGATGTGATCGAACATTAGAGCAAGTTCGTGCGATCCAGTCGTGCATTTTATTTATAAAAATTCTTGGAGCCATTTTCGAGAAATACATTTTTTTCTTAAGGATTTTTTTTAATATTTGCATTGGAGTTTTTTACTATTAAAGATAATGTCAAAATGTGGTTTTCAAAATTTTGATTTTTGAAATTTTAAATTTAAAAAAAAAAAGGATTTTTTGAAAAATGTTGGCTTACATTAGTGTTTAAACTGTCTAGGAGCGTCTGCATACACAATTTAAAAAAAAAACGAAACCTTTTCCAGAAAATCGTTCTACTAGTGGCACCAAAAAATAACAATTTGTTTCAAAAAAAAAAATGAAAATGTACCTACCATTTCCCTACATTAATGAATTGTTTAATAAAACTTACCTTTTTGGCCAAACAAAAATGTAGGGCAGGTAGGTATACCTACCGTTATTTGTCATCTTAAAAAAAATAAAAAAAAAACGTGTGATCACATTACCGAAAAAGCAATATGCGCCTACAAACCTACCATCTTTGAAGCAAATCAAAGAAACCGTTTAGACTCTAGACAGGCGGAAATGCCCACTTTTTTGGTGTTCTCTATGATCGTCATGTCATGTTTAATTGTTAAAATTTTTTTACGAATGCATAACTTGCATTATAGTAGGTACCTACAAATAAAAATCGATCTGAAATCGATTTGATATGATTGTTTGGAATTTCGCATATACGAGTATCTCCAACGCAATTTGTTTTATTTACATTAATTGCATATAAAACGAACTTCTTCATTGAAAGTTTCTTTTGTAAAAGTAACAAACATAAAATCAATACCTTCTCAATATAAATAAACTCTCTGGTGTCAGTGAAATGCGCTTTAAAACATAGGTACCCTCATACCCATGGCGGATTGATTGATTTACATATACCTACCTAACAATAACCGGTACCTTCTTTCTAAAAATTACCCATAACTCCAGCTTAAATTAAACCAGCTAAAAACTAAAACTATGAGATTTACGATAGATTGTTCCAGCTAAGTAAATAGGTATATTTATGACAAGCTTACTATTGTTTAAGGTTCTGCGAAAATCTAGACTTAGCTTGACCAAGCCAACGAGTGCAAAAATAGAGTTTCCCACAATACCTGCTTTAAGTAAAATATAAACAAAACATAAACAACTAACTACTTTTATTTAAGTGCCACACCCAAATTTGGCTTAACCGCATAGCCATGTTTACATATAGCTTACGTCACCTGAGACTTATAAGTTGTACAGTTGCAGGTATAGCTAAACTACTAATGTGTATTGCAGAGAAAAGAAAACATAGGTATGTACCTACCTACTTTCAGAGCTGCAAACAATAAAGGTAAACACTACCAAGCAACCGGTTTTTTTTCCTTAAAGACACTCTAACAAATACCCTCCACCCCACCCCTCTCCATGCTTTTACTTTCCCGACGAATTGAATGTGTAATACATTTCAGAGTTGTAACATAAAATACAAAGGAAAAGCTACATTTTGTTTCACTCTGGAGTTCAATGGACAGAAGTTTTTTCAGTGCCGAAGAATAGCCAGGTCAATTAATGAGTGTGACCTCTTTGGGTTTATTTTGTTTAAAAAAAAAATGTCAATGCAAGCAACTTAATGCAAAAACAACAACAACAAGTGTAACTAATAATTTACCTTAACCGCACTGCAGACTGCAACAAGTGCAAATAGAATTCCAAACACCTGCTGTTCCATATCTATTGTTTTAATTATTATTTTTGTAGAACACGAAATTAGATGAAAATTTTCACTTGTGTTTACTTAATTGTTTTGGTGTTTAGTCTAAAATTGTCTATGTCGAGCTAGCACTTCAATATTCGAACCACACTGTTGAGAGTTTGGTAGCTATAGACCTCTATGAGAAGGAAATTATACAACGACCACAATCCACGAGACGTCCGTAAGCAACTGAAGTTGAATTTAGTTTTTAATTCTGGATACGCGGTTGTCTTGATGAAGCACGACTTGTTTCTTTGATGACTTCAAGTCGTAGTGAAATAAATGAGGGTATCGGAGTCGGAGTAGTTGGTTTTGGGAAGGGGTGAACTGTATAGTTTATATTTCGATGTTTGCGTGTTAATGATGATGAAGATGGCATGGAGGTTGACTATGTGCGTTTGGACACTGTTAGAAGGGAGCTGAAGGAAAAATGTTTATGTTTGAAAAAAAGCCGACTTACAAAGATTTATTGATATGGTTGTATTGCTAACTATAAAGGTGAGTTAGTGGTTCATGGAAAAAAAGTATAGCCCCAATCTAAAAAAAACCGAAAATTTTGCAAGTCGTAGTGCTTGTAGTGCAACTGATTTTGTATGAACTTCATTCTAATTCTTTTTTTCATATAACGGTAATCACTCATCATGTCTGGATTTACATTACCCGATGCGATGTTCCAAAGAAGATTTTTCGAGAAATTGTGTGAAATGTCTCTACAGGGAAGGATTTTGAAATTTGTCTGTTGTGCTCTTCCTCTAATTTTTTTTTCAATAATGTCGTTTTCGATTGGTAATCCGGAAGAACTTTCCGATGCGGTATCCCAACCGTACAAGTTAGTTATGGGTTTTTCCTTCGGTAACAAAAATCAATTTATTTTTTACTTATATCTGTCAAACAACTGATTTTGACAATATTTTTGCCTTCGATTGGCCAAAAAAAAGTGATTAATTTTTTGATTTAAATTTTTTTTTTTTTTTATAACTTTGCACGCGCTCAAGGGGTTATGAATACCCTTTATATGTTTTTCTTAACACAGCGCGGGCATCTGGTGAAGAAGAGAAAGAAGGATAGGAAAGATGTGTGGCGCGATGTTCTGAGACTAGAGCTGGTTGTTGTCTCAGATTTATCTCCAGGGATGGCGGCTGAACTAATGCGGAGAGAATTACCGTGTCTTATTTATTTATATCCCTTATAATTCGCATTATTTTATTATTTCGTTGTCATACTTTATGGGTATGCTAGTTTACTGAATCACATGTTGTTAGTGTTATGCCTAAACAGCATGTAATGAGCAAAGCAGCAACTTATTTTATGACAATTTTGAGAATTGGTTTTTAATGGAATATAAGAAGACATAGACAACGGCAGGAATCGAACCTGCAGCCACGAGGTTGACAGGCGAGCACACAACTATCGCGCCACGGCCACCCCCAATTTTTTGATTTTAAATTAATTTTTCTGGATTTTTCGGCAGATCTACCCCTCTTTTACTAACACGAATACCAATATGCATCATAATTGAAAGCCATCAGTTTGACAAGTTCTTGTTTGATTACATATATGTAATATGTTTCGGTTGCAAGAAAGAATTCAAATAGTTTTGAGTTAAAATGGAAGCAGTTTTAACTGAATTAATTTATTCATCTAGCTCATTTTCGGATTTACAAACTTGAAATTAAAAACAACATTCGAGTCAATATTTGGCGGCTAATACTACCTCTAGCTAGTTCAAAGGCACAAATATGCACCAATCTGAAAACATATTCGGTTCGTTACGAGAAAATTAATTTATAGATCAAAATATAAATTTACCAAACGGAAACCCCAATAACGTCGAATCACAAAAATCAATTTCGGATCGATTTTTTTGTTTGTTGTAAGGAATTTGCAAAAAATAGTGTGCGTGTAAGGCGGTCCCTAGACGCTCAATATTATTGCGCAATATTTGAAATTGCACAATATTATTGTTAATGCTTTTGATATTTATTGCTCAACCTAAAAATATTATTTCGTCTGTGGGTACTATTGCACAATATTTGCTTAGTTAATTTTAAATTTTCGTGAAGTGAACATCTTCGCGAGTGATTTAATTCATAATTATTGGAAAAATATTGCACCGTCTATGGCTAATAACCAATAATATTGTGCAATATTTTGTACAATTATATTGAGCGTCTAAGGACCGCTTAAATTCTATGAAATCTTGCTAAGCACGCATGATCTGCTTGGCCAGATTTTGTTTAGAAATAATTCGATTGCGCTCTGAAAAAATCGAATGTTTGTTTGTTTGGAAATAACATTAAATTCTCGATTCTAAATTTAAGTTTGAGTGTATATGCGTAAGGCGGGACAATTTAAAAGTACATTAATTATTTTAATTTGTAAGCATGGCCGAAACACCATTGAATTCAAGTTTGAAATTTGATAAGTGTGTACGTGTTCGAATTTCTCTTTTTTCCATGAGAAGGACTGCCATTTAATGCCAATCGAACACTGTCAGAAGCATTTGGAAGCCTTCTGAACGACCAATCAAAAACGATATAAGATTCAATCAAGCAGCATTAACCGAAATTCTTGACCCTAAACACAGACTAGAAACTGGAAATACTCGTAATTCATTTTTTGTATCCGTAAAAATATTGGAAGAAAAAAACTATAATATTTACAACTATAAAATTAACTTGTTAAATGTAACAACAACTAATTCCATTCGAGCTTATAGCTAATCGAATTTGCGGAGCTTACTTCCGTCGAGTTCCTCACAACAATTTTTTATTTGCGATGAAGGTACTATAGGGCATTTGGAAAAAAAATTAACAAGATATTTTGATCAAACTTGACATTCCGATGCTAGAGAACACCAAAAATTGGGTCCCGCCTAAGCAAAAAAAAAAAAATAAAACAAAAAATAAAAAGGTATTTTCTTCAAACTTGGTACATAGGTACTTAAGCCTTTTAGGTTATTGCATCGCCTAAGTTTTTAAATCGTTTTTAACCCCAAGAATAACGGTTTGCCTAATAATTTCGAGTATACATATATGCCTATAGCCACATAGACAACACAACCTGAGTAATTTGGTTTTGTTTTGCTTTTCGATTTTCCATTTATTCATGGATATTCATGTTTTAAAGCTACAAATACAACAATGTAAGCATATTTGTTTTGGGGTGTGAAACGTACGAAGGTTTCCAATCTTATTATGGCTTATTTGTGAAACAATAAATAAAGATATTTCTCACGCAAAGAAGTAACCTCTTTTGAGCTCAATCCTAAAGCACCAAACGAACGTCTACAACAAACCTATTTCGAATTGGTTTTGATCAAATCCGGTGTGAACTTGGATGCTCCGAATAACTTTGTAATTTGTAAGCTTCTTGAGTTTAATAACAAACTTTTTGTATGACCTTACTATCCTATTTCAGCATGTGTTTGTCTATAAATTTCTAAATATTTTATAAAATGCAAAAATTTTTAGTTTCACCTGACCATATATACTTATGATATATGTTTTTTCCACTTTATGTTTACATTCATTGAAATTAAAACAACATTTTCGCGCCACTTGAATACAACATGCATTTAGTTTGATTGTTATCTTTGACACGCGGACTCATATTTTTCGTTGATCAAACTTTATTGTTAATCTCGACAATTTGGTAAAAAAAAAACACCTAAAATGGGTCGAGGAAAAGCATTAACTTAGCCAGAAAAGTGACAAGTCAAAGCTTATAAGTACGCCACCCTGACATATCTATTAGCAAAATAGCTAAAAAGAAATTGACAGGAAGCGAACACTTATATCCAGATTTTTTAAGTAATGAGTATGGAAAAAATATGAAAGGCCGCACACACAGTGTGCTTACTAATGCGGAAAAACGACTTATATTAAGAAAAGCGTCAAATTCTCACAATTCTTTAGCATAAATCAAAAAATGTGGTTTCAAGTCAAGTCTCACAACTATGGGTCGTATTATTTCAGAAGCTAAGCATATAAAAAGACTTAAAATCAAGAAGAAACCACCACTTAACCCGGTTCGAAAAATGCAACGCCTCAATTTTTGTCGGGCACATGTGAACTGGACTTCGGAGTGGCATCGCGTGGTCTTCTCCGAAGAAAAAAAAAATTGAAAGGCTCCGATGGCTATAGGTACTATTTTCATAACCTCCGCAAGAAAATTCACTATATGGACCAGCTGCATAGCTGAGTTGGAGGTGTGATGGTGTGGGCGGCAATTTATTATTATTTCGATACTTTCATACCCTTTTTGGACCTTTGCTGTGGACTTATCAACGTGATAACTTACCAATACATACAGACCGGGCAGTTAAAACATACATATATAGAGGGCCAGAATGTGGAACTATTAAGCTGGCCGACCTACTCATCTTGAAAATGCTTGGGGGTGGTTGACACGTCAAATATATAGATCAGGACAACAATATTCGAGTGTACCCGAAATAACCCAAGCCATCGAATTAGCTTGGAGCTTGATTTCGCTAAATTATTTGGCCAATTTGTATGCATCGCTTCCAAAAGGGATGTGTGAAGCTCTGGAGCAGAAAAGTGGCTCAACACACTATTAAAAAATTGTTGTTTAATCAAAAATACCTTTAATACGTTAAATTTAAGTAATGCTTGAAATAAAAAGAATCAAAATCCTCTAAAATGACCCCGCATTATCACAGTTCTTAGTAAATAATTTTCAGCGACAGGCACCAGTGTGTTTGAAAAAGCTATCCCATAAGACCTGTACTGAAAATATAAACTGAACAGAGTATAGAATGCTTGGTTTTATAGCAATGAATGACAGAAAACAGTGCTAAGAGGTGTCCTATTAAAGTGGGGAGGAGTGTATGTACGAGAGCAAATAATTATAAACACCTAAAGTCCTCGGCTATGTGTGTTTCTCTTTATCTTTCGTTCTGATTTCTCGGTTCTCGACTTCGGCTTCGAGTTGTCATTGCTTAGGCACAAAAGTGAAGCTGAATCGTATCAAATGGCTAAAATTGAAGTTGTAGCTGTAGTACAAAAAAAAGTTTAAGTCGCATGGTATAAAGAATACTGGTATGATATTCCGCATTTCATTATCCTATCTCTCTCGCACACATTGTCACCGTGGGACGTAGTTCAGCATACGTTTCTTTTTGTTTCTAAATTTGGTTTGTATGCATTTTTGTCACCAAGTGACGTGAGCAACTCTGAATATAATACCATGTATTCCTTATTATTTTTATTATTAAAAAGTTGTTTTGAGTATTTGTTGCACAATCGATTTTTCATAGGATTGGTTTGAGGCAAAATAGCTCCACAGTTAAGGTAATAAGAACTATTTAGTTAGCTCGGTAAAATTTATGAAAATCTTAACATTTAAATCGTTGGATTCTTATATAATCCTGTCATACCGGCCTGTTACAACCAATCAATCATTTTTTTTTCTGAACACAAAATTTCAAAAACTACAAGCACACTTGCAAGATCCGAGTTTTCTTATACGTCAAATTCAAATTTCTCATTTTCTGGCAATAATAGGTTTGTTTGGTAGCAAACTTCAAGAGTGGGGGAAAATTTTTAAATCTTGCAACAAAATAAACGATTTCAAATTGGCTCATTTGTGTTTAGAACGTCAATGGTGAACCTGCGGATCCCGGATGCAAGGACAAAAATTATTAAATTGGCATAATTGAATTTCACTACCAAAACAAATAACAGTAAAGAAAGGAAAAATATTCTATGAAATAAAATGAGAAAACACTCCAGTTAACTAATATTAAAAGTTTCCACTTCTCCATTATTCGACTTTTCCTTACTGGTCGTATTTCAGTATTCCTGTTTGTCTTTAATTTTCAATACGAAATTTCATTCTTCTACACAAACACTTCTTGCTCGAGTTATCATTTCTTTCGAAAGTTCCCACAACTAAACCAAGAAAAAATAGCAGGATAAACTTGACAGCTTATTCTTTTGACAGTTTTTACACCAGTTACCTTGATTCATGCCAGTTACCCACCTTAATTCACAACTTTTTCAATGTATAGGAGAAGTTTTTCTCCTTCACTTTGACAGGCTTCGTAGTAATTTTTTCGAGTTAGCAAACAGCATTTTGTGAAAATTTGTACAAATTGTCAAGAATTCGAGTTCAGAAGATAATCAGATCTAATAATTGTTGAATCCTTCAAATTCCACTTAGCACTCACACAATCGTAAAGAAAAAGTGATTTTTTTTTGCAAATTCCTAATAACAAAGACAAAATCGAAATGCAAGAAATCGATTTCAAAGGGGTATAATGAATTTGAAATTAGCTTAAAACCCAAAGAAAAAACAGTTTAACTCCTATATGCAATAAAACTAATGATTGGAAATGGAGTTCATTTCGACAGTTCAACAGTTGTTCGCCCTTAAAAATGGTAAATATCCCATAATTACTTTGCAGGAAAAAAAAAAAGCTTGAATTGAAATTTGACAAAATCGATAAAATAGAATTATGTAGGCATGTATGAATTGCGAAGACTTATTTTGTATAAATTTCGAAAACAAGATAAAATCGATATCGAAAAATCTAATATGTATGAGCAATCAGCAACTATAACGTGTGTGAGACCCATTTGCGTGGTCTTAATTTTATTTTGTCAACTAATCACAATAATAAAAATTATTGTTAGCATTACATTTAACAATACACCATATAGCGTTTCTTTTGTTAGGTGTGCGTTGTTAAAATAATGTGCCTTACTAATTTACTAATTTGTATTTGGATTATAGGTAAGTATGGCGATCTAGCTTTTTCTATTCATATTTTTAATGGGAACAATGAACAGCAAAAAAAATCACTATTGTTTAAAAGTACCGTATATATGTATTTGCATTTAACTTCGTCAATAGTGAAAAAGAATTATTATAAAACTGCTCAGAATTGGCATTTCTCTAGTCTCTTCATTCTATTTGATCTAAGACACAATAGCTGAATTCGAATATCAAATGTATACCTAACTTTTTTTTCGAAACTCACCGAAAGTTCTTACAAGGTTCTGCCATTTAACCACGATATGTTATTACTTATGAGGTTTTCTTTAGGTAACAAAAATGTTTCCCCTTCAGATCTGTCAAAACACAGATTTTTACAATTAAAGCCTTCCGATGGGCAAAAAATCAATTTTTTTTTGGTCGGAAATCAATTTTGCAAATCTGAATTTTTCGGCAGATTTACCCCTCTTTTTCCAACACCATATCACCAAAACAATTGACAGCCGTCATTTTGATTGTTTTCAGTAATTATGTGAGTGAAATAAAGTTGTGAAAACATACATAAATTTTAAAAGAATGAAAGCAATTGTGTAATGACAATATTGTGTAATCTTCAAAATTAATTTCGGAACTCATCGCTTTTTCATCGCTTAAAAAAGAAATAAAAAACTTGAACGAAGAAACAATTTTCCATTCATTTGCCATCCGATACCGTTACTGGTTCCACAGACACGAATATACACCAATAACATGATTTAAAATATCAATCTGAAATCGTATATACCATTCGCGAAGAAAAAAATCAAATTTCCGATCAAAATCTGAAATTACCAAGAGAAAACCCCATTAAATTTGTATGATTTTTCGACAAAATTCTATGGAACGATGAATCGTTTTTTATCTCTTTCTATCCGGATAGTTATGGTTCGGTGTTGAATAAGACCAATGATCGTGTAGATTCTTAGGGAAATGAAAAACATGTCAAAAGATCTAGCATTTTGGTGCCCGAAAAAAGTAAGGAAACAGACCTCCCAAAATTGTTTCTTTACTTTTCATTAGTTGTTAAAAATTGCAACAACAATATGAAAAAGCTTGAGCCCAAGCTAGGACTGACAGTGAGACGAGACCAGGCGAAACTTTTGTTAGTCTCGTCTCGGTCTTATTTCGTGCTTTTTGGTAGTAAAAGATGTAAGATAAGACTAGTGCTCAGATTGAAAAGATAGAGTACGGTATATCAGCAGTTTGTTGGTAAGAAAAATGCGCGGTGTGGAGTCATGTCACGAAGAAAATGTATAAATCAGACTCGTAAGTCTGTTTTGCCTTTTTTGTTGTTTCAATTGTGAAATTGTAAAATTGTTGTTTTCTTCTGTATTTTGAGGCGAACAAAAGGTTTTAATGTAAGCACGATTGCCAGTTAGTACTCATGCCTTACATTCCCATTGTCTAATAAGGGCCTACTACATGCAATAAAAGCCGTTTTTTATTATCAGAATTGATCCATATTGATCATCAAAACACAAACCAATGGTTGTTTGGAATTCGACATTAAAATCAACATTTTCCGGTGCTAAAAATAAAATCGGAAAAATTTCGAATTTTGTAGAAGTTTTTTAATCCATTTAAATCGTAGCCATCCCTCAGTCGATTTTGACAGTTCATGACCTAACCAGTCGGCAACAAACTATATTTTGACGTTTCAATAATATTTTTTGCCAAGTATCCTTTAAAAATTTTAAAGTCACCTTTTTCCGGAGCGAAAACGAAGTCTGAAAAATGAGCGATTTCTATTCCAACGAAATGCATACATAAATCTTTATATGGATTTTCGCAATGAGCCTAACTGAGTATAAATATAGGTACACATTGAGTGTGTTTCTTTATACATTCTGGTATGTCTAGAATGTTCGGAATACCAAATTTGCGTTTCTTTATTCCATGGAATATTCCGGATAAACTATTTTGTTGTTTCTTTATTCATTCCGGAACGTTTGGAATGCATTCGGAATATTCCATGGAATGAAGAAACGCAAAACTGGTATTCCGAATATTCTGGACATACCAGAATGAATAAAGAAACACACCCAGACAGTCTTATTTAATAGAATGCTCTAAACAGATGAACAGTTCTACAGTGAATAAGGTCTTATGTAGCCCTTCCATAAATTCCTATTTATAAAACATTTTCCCATAAATTATAGTTTCGCAGGGTTTTATGTCCAAAAAGTACCAAAAACGGGTAATCTGTTCCATTTGGCTTTCATGATCAAATCAGCTGTTTGTCAGAAAACGCAGCCAAGACTTTTGTTGATGTTATGATTGTGATTTAATGAAAACAAATTAAAATAATACAACATAATTATAAATAATAATAAATATTGGATGATAATTTTTATCCCTAAGATCCTGTTTAGATTATGGTAGTACCGCCACTATATCATATGTCGAGTATTATGTGTATGAGTAGGGTGACGGTGGTCTCAGCTCTCACACGGTCACGTTCTGAGTAGCAAAACGCACTTTTTTGGTTTTGGTATTTATTCTAGAAGTTGTGCATTTGTTTTTTTAAGCACAACAATTTTAGGCTTACCTTTAATTTATGCAGGTTGGCTATCGGCTTTCGCCGTGGACGCCGTCACACAACCAGAACAGGTCCAAGCGAACACTGCAATAATTTAAGCATATTTGCTTTGGAAAACCTGTATTTTTTGTTTAAGTCTCCATTTCTATTATTCATTGGATTGAATCGTTTTTTATACAGTTTTCTTCTTTTTGGCGTTGGAAGTTTTGCATTTAAATTATTGAAATCATGTAAAAAGGATACAAAATTTAAAGGCATTTTGTTTTTTTTTTTGTTTTATGTCTAAGCTCAAAATGACATTTCGACACTATAATTTCCTTTTGTGGGCTCTATTCAACCGCGTTTAGCTTATAATAAATCTATTCAACGTTGCATAAGTTTTATAAATGAAATTTTTGAGTTCAGGGGCATTATAAGGTGTGCATATCACTATATACTCGCTGTAATTCAATTATAAATAAGGCTGTAAATGTTTATCCAGAATGGAATGAATAAATAAACAAAAATATTATTTGGAATAGAAAAGAAACAGATGACATCAATCAGCCATTTGAAAGTGTTGTGATAATGACAAAAAAAAGATATATATATTAGAAATATTAAAAATAAAATATTGATTTATTAATTATTGAAAACTCACATTTAATTATTATTAGGTGTGTTTTATTGGGAATCTATCCATTGTACCGTAAGTAATTCCCAAAAAAACGCATCCACCGTAGCATGGACCGTGGCTTTATTATTTTTGTAAGATTGGTACCCCTGCACAGCAGTCACAAGTAATGAAATAGTCTTTTGCAAAGTAAAATTAAGAAAATATCAAAGTTATGAACAATAATTAGCTTTTATTCATAAAAAAAAGAAAGTATTTAGAAAAACGTACCAATATTGAATTTATGTTACAAACCTATTTCTTGTATTCATTTTTTCTGCAATTGCAGTTTTAAATTCGAATATCATTTTGCACCAACAGAATGGAAATGATAAGTGAATGGCTTTGTTCATAGACTATGGTCAAGTCCCTTTTTACACAGACCAATTTTTGTATTGCTTTAAAAATGGTCTATGCATTTCACACGAGGAAACAAAAGTGCCGGTAATTTACTTGTTTCCTTTTAATGTTTCTTGGTTTGGAACGCACACTACAACGTAGTTTAAGTTGTTCACTCCACTTATATTTTATGCTTTTGATTATTTTCTGAGCTTATCGATAGCTAGAGTTTTATTTTTCAAGTCAATTTACAAATTTATTTTCTGAGTATGTTTTGCTCTCAATTCAATATTTACTCATCAGACCCACTTAACATATGCGGAGTAAGTAACAAAAAGTTAACATTTATTTTGCCATTTCACCATTTTGGATCACAAAAATGTATGCTCAGTCCATGTCCATGTAGTGAATCGAATACCGCACATGGCCAACGTCCATTAAACAGTGAAGAAAAAGCACACTTTGTGAGTTCAGTTTCCGTTTAGTGCGTTTATGCTAGGCGCGCACATGCAATTTTGCCGAAGCGAAATAGTTTAATCACTAGTTGAACGATGATCGCGCACATAAGCAATTTAAAAATCAATCTCGTTGAACACACAAACATCATTTTGATTTAATGTGCGCGCAGTTACATTATAGTTCGATGTGATACAAACTGAAGAACTTATTTGGGGCGATCGTTCGATTTGTGCCAAAACAGAAACTCTTAAGTTACTCGAATCGCGGAGTGAATAGTTTTTGCATGTGCGCGCACTCTCATATAAGTCCAGGGTATTCACTTTAGCTACCAAACTGTTGCAAAACTGAAAGTTGCATATGTGCGCGCCACTGGCCTTATAGCTCATAGAATTTTATACGATTAAATATTTTGCGGCGCAGTGTCAAGCAATTCCTCTATAGTGCAGTTCCACCCAATGCGGTTTGTCTTCTCAAATTGCTTTTTTGTAGATCTTAATAAAAAATTTTCACCAAACTCCGTTTATTTACATCTATCAATAAAAATTTAACACAAAACGAAAATTGGGCTTGGTTAGTCAAAAGTAAAAGTAAAACGGAATTCATTCCATAAATATTGGTTTCTTTTTCAAAATGGATATCAAAATTTGTTAAAATTGATTAATTGACATCATATGAGGGGTTTATTCCGAGAATATTTTATATTCCCAGCCTTATTTATAATTGCATTACAGCGAGTATATAGTCTCATTTATAAAACTAATGTCTTTTCCATCCATTATTCCTTATCCGGAATAAATAAAGAAACACACTGATTATGTGGTTTGATATTTTAATGCGCTGCGCATATAATATTTCGCAAAAAAAAATAGTGAATATTGTAAAAATTTAACATGAAAATAATTAAATACAAAAAATATTTCTTTTAGCGAAAATCGAAACCAAACTACCGAGGACGCCGATACCAGCGACACTCGGCGAATTTCGGTACCCAAAATAAGGTCTCGTCTCGGGGGTTTTTAAAGAAGTCTCGTCTCGTTGTCAGCCCTAGCCCAAGCTTTACCCAAAAAGTAAAGAAAAAGACCTGTATCATTATTTTCACGTACACAATTATTTTCACATTAAAATTCATAATCGTCAGAATTAAGAAGTGTTCAGTTTGGATCCCGGATCAGAGAGAGATTCCGGATTGCCAAATAAAAACGCCATCATTTGAAAATTCTCCAAATTGTAATTTGCAGATAGATTAACGAAGACTTTAACATTTTCAACACTACTTTCTGGACTAGAAAATTTTCATTTCGTAAAATTAGAAAAAAAAAAATATTATTAGACTTAAGCAGCTACCCACAAAGGCGAGTACCCATGTAGGTATATCATGAATAATCAGATTTAACTAGAACTACCTATATCTATCTAAGTAAACAAACCATAAATGTACAATATAATTAAATGTTGAAATATGCATTTAAAATAATGTTCCCTGGATACCTAAATGAAGGAATCGAGTTCCTTATTGGGATGATCGTTAACGTAGGAGTAGAGCAAACCAACACAGATTTTATTATTCAGTAATTATGCGTAGTGAGGTACATATGCATGACTACATACATTTTTACGTAACATACCTACATAATATATGCATATAAACATACATACGAAGATATACCTATTATTTATATACCAGTTTTCCAGCACACATTTGCCTTTGGAAATCCCATAAGCGAAACAAAATTTTAGTATGTGAATTTATTCATGATTCGATATGAATCGAATCTTCTGGATAAGAATACTTCAAATATTAATCATTTCAATGATTTTTAAAATACATGCTACACTAATAAGAAAATGTTTAGAATATTGGAATTGTTGATAAGTGACATTAATTTTCAAAACGGGCATATCTGCCGGAAATATTGAACCGAGAAAAAGGGCAAAAACCTGTAATTTCTAAACCAAACAAGATATCCTTACAAAATAAAATTTAAATGACTCGTGCAGGCATTTTCTAAAACTTAAACAAAACAAATATAAGGACATTCTCCTTAATTTTTTTAAAAGGACTCATTTTATTTTTTACATAGGTCCGTTTTGTAACTGAAAAAAAAAAATTTGCTCTTTTTGAAAATAAAAAAAAAATATATGACCCATTTGAAACTGAAATAAGATATCGAGTAGTTTTTATAACAAAAAAATACGGATAAAATCTTTATTAAAAACAAAAAAGTCTTTTGAATTCACAGTATCAAAATCTAAATTTATTTAGTTTTAATCACTTTATTAGAATAAAATACGGTACTGTGGATATAAATTACTGTTTTTAAACACAGCAGTGAATTTTTTCGTCTGAGAATTCACAGTATTCACTCTGTTTGCCGAATTTAATACTAATATTTGCAAACCCAGATAGAAACCTGGATCTCGTGTTGTTTTTGTAATACGTGTTAAAACATAACCCAGACCCAGAGCCGTAGATAATAAAACGCCGCTTTGGTGTTCAAATTTAATTGTAGTATTGGCCGCGTTCGGTGACATCACTTAAGCAATCCGGATTGCTTTGTGTTGTTGTAACGCCTAAGGAAAAACCAGATGATGAACTAAACATTATGTTGTCAAACACAAATCTCAAGCTAAACAAAAATTATTATTAATTTCAGGAACAGCTGATTCAAAACTTCAGATTTGTATGCAATACAACTGACTTAACAGAGAAAGCTACCTGGATCGTTTGAAAACAAACCCGCTACTAAGGTATCTTGGCTAGCTTATCGGTATTGCACCGAACGCGTCCAATGCTGAATGACTGACACACACATTTCTGAAAAAAACATATGTTCATTATCAGATGATGAGGAAGATACAGGCAAAGCGATACAAAAATCCACTAAATTTATAAAATTTTAATTATTAACCTCTTCGTCTCTTATTTGTTTATTTTTAGTTTAATTTTTTAACAGGGACTGGCACAATTTCACAATAAATGAATACCAAAATAGTTTCCATTTGATGTTTGTCAGAAAAAAAGTTTTACGTGTACCTATGCGTCCATTCAGATCAAATCTGTCTATCCACCAAAGATCAGATCTTTCGTGTTGAGAACTGATCTAGATTTGCTCTTTTTGTTCGAATGAAACTCTCAAAATTCAAAAAGATGAAATCTTTTGTCAGAAAGAGCAGATCTTTTCTTGAATGAAACTCGCTATAAATTCCTGGAACAGACCTGTAGCAATTTCGTTTGAGCCTTCTGCTACGTTTTCACCTAAGGATAATACGGTTTAAATTGAGAAAATTAAAAATTAGTCTTCAAGTGTTTTCACCAGTGAAAAAAAAGATTAGTTTGACGTTTTCACTATGAATTGTCATTCAAGTCAAAACAACAAGACACAAAATAATTGGGAAGAAGAATAATAATTTCTGTGCAGTAAACAAATTTAATTTCAATAAGTAAAAATGAGTAATAACTTTAAAATATTGTTATCCCAACATCTTGCAGTATATAGATATATTTACATAAATACTGTAATCGCCTTTGCACAGAACAACTTCAAAGTATTACTGTAGGATAGCTAAAACATTTTCCATTACAAATTCGAGGCACCGACCGCTTTGGTCTTTGTAGCTTTATTGCATTTTTGTATTTTTATACTTATTTATAAACAAAAACAGAATTTGAAGGCAACGAAAAATTATACCAGACAAAAACAAATTAACAAATAATGTTGGACAATTTTTTTTTTATTGAATGTCAATGGAGAAAATAGGACGTTGGAATAGGCGCGTTCTATGAAATAAGGTTCGTTTCTTTTGCGAATCTTCTACTTCGAAGAAGATTTCAATGAGATTAATTTCTAATCTTCAAGATTTAGAAGATTTCAAAGAGGATTTATGGTTAATCCACTTAAATCTGGATTAAGTGGTAGGTGAAAACGTAGTATTCCTTTCTTTCATTTCCAAACCACGCAAATAATCGCACATTTTCTTTTGTTAGTTCTGATATCTTGGATCCATTTACAACGCCAAAAACGAAAAGGTGGAACTGCGACTATAGTATTTAGGTGGATTGATCTTGAACTTTTGGAAGCACCATATTCCTTCTAATAGTCAAACGATATTGTCGAACAACAAGTCCATGTTGAACTCTTGCAGGAATTGGAAAAAAGCTTTTCACCTTCTTTTATGTAGGTATAGCATTCAAGCATAATTCCTTCCTTCGGTACCAAATATTTTAAGCTCTGTTTTAAAAATAAGTAGGTAATATAGGTTCTTTTTGAAAGTAAAAAAAATTCTTTGTATGAAAAATAGACCCGTTTTGAAAGTAATAAAAAAAATATAGGCCCGCTTTGATTCTCACACATCTTTTTAAACCTCGATATCTTTTGATTTTATGAACATTTTGATTTTAACTAATAATGCAGTTTTATAGCTTTCTTCAAGACGAATATTTTGGTGTACCCCAATCCATTTATGCCAACAAAATATATAGGACCGTTTTGAAGGTTCTTCAAATATTTTTCTTTTTTGAAAGTATTTTTTTTTTTTTTAGAAAATTACATATCCAACATACATTCAAAAATTAGACGTGTATATTCATTCGTAAGCTGCTGCTCAAAAATAAATCCATATTTCACAAGTAAATATTTCAAATTAACGATTTTTTTAATAGGACGCATGTTACTTGGTGGAAATTTGCTGCTGAAAATTCCTTATGCCATTATATACATTCATCAGTTCTCAAAATTTCATTAATTCCCAGATGGTTCTTATTTTTCCAACCTCTCCAAGAAAAATACGTAGATATCATGGATAAATGGCTTGCAATAATCACCTTTAATAATAAAGTTGGTGGACAACATACTAAAATGTTCAATAATAAAAAAAATAAAGTGAATTATATCAAATTATTTTTTTTAAATTCATCAGTTTCTAAAAAAGAATTTTTTTATATCTCTCGCCAAATACAAAAACTATTTTGTGTTAAAAGAAATTTAAATATTTTTAAATCGTAAACTAAAAACCACTATCAGCCGCTCTATCACGAATTCCATCGCAATCTTGGTACGAATCTTCATACAATCTGCTATTACGAAAGGATACTGCAAGAACTTTATTCAACCCTCCTTGAATATCAAAAAAAAAAATTACTCGCCCAACGTGGGGCTCGAACCCACGACCCTGAGATTAAGAGTCTCATGCTCTACCGACTGAGCTAGCCGGGCAGATGATGAACATTCAAACACAAATCCGTGAAATCCAACCTAGGAAATTACAAAAATAAACGAAACAAACATGTAATACTGAGAAAATACAATATTGAATTTCGCTTTTGGATTTTAATAAAATTCATCTATAAAACGATAACAAATAGTTTCAGTCGCGGAATTTGAATCCTTTCGATATCAAATCTCTGCGAGCTTCTTCGATTTGTCTGTGTAATTCCTTAGAAGCCTCCGGGCAATCGTTAAATGTTAAAGTTCTGTAAATGACTGTAGTCGCCGCATATACCTGTGAAGATTTTTAGCGAAAAAATACATAGTAAGAGGAATAGTAAGATAATACAAACTATAATCTAAACTCACCCCGAATAATACGAGTAGAATAAGTGGAAGAATTTGTATCTCGAACAAATATTTTTCAGTTGTTGCTGTTTGTACTTGGCCCGTAACAATGCATAAATATGGCACGGCAAATATTCCGGCATACATTAGCCAACGCATTAAATTAGTCATTGCCTTTTGTAAATGGAATGTATTTAATTGAATTAGTATTATATTAATTTGATTATCTTGGTTGATTGTTTTATACAATTAGGAAATAATCATTGAACCCAAAAATTAGTTCTAAAGAAATGTATAAATGTACGTGTCAGTGGATATCATACTGACAGTTCATAAATGTCAGCCAAAGATGATAGCGAACTGATGATGGGACGTTTGTCGAATCTAGTACTGTTTTCTGTAAATTGTGGTACCATCTTGTTGTGAACGCAGTAACTAGTAAAGAATCCGCCGAAGACGTTAGTCCCCTTTCACACAAAGAGTTGTCGACACCTTGATGTTTCTGTCGAGAAGGGCAAGAAGTAAGAGCAATTAAGAAAATCTCCCCGGTCAACGGTTTGAAGAGATTTTTTTGACGTTTTGCTTTGTATTCCAATTAGACCAACAAAATTTTCCCAGTTTCCTACTCAGTTTCTTGGTGCCAGTTTTATCGTGTTAAAAGGTAATTAAAGGAAAACGTCACAAAAATCTCCAGCAACTGGTTACCCTGTTTCAAAGTTGACTTACTTTTTGTAATGTATTTATTATTTATTTGTACTAAGTAATAGGGGTATTCACGATCCGGTGTATCTGTTCTTGTATCATTGTAAAAGTGTAAAAGTGTAGCATTTTTTTGCACTACAAAAACAAAATATACTGAGTGTCAAAATCTTACACTTTTACACTTTTACAATACCCGAGCCCTATTGTAACAGAAAAATACAAAGGTGTAAGATTTTTTTAACACAAACCAAGCCTTCTTCAGAAAAAATGTGAAACATATTTTGACATTTGCTTCAGTGTTGCTACAGATTAGTAAAGGTGTGTTCACAGTCTGTTGTGAAAAACTAATATTTTACAAGACTTGGTACACCAGATCATGAATACCCCTAATGTTATTTGTTATTAATTTGCTTTACTAAGAAATGTTAAATGTAATATGAGCCTTAAGCTATTCTTATACTTTTATACTTTTATCATGCCACCTCGCGGTCATCAGGAGAACTGTCAAAAACAAACGAGAACTAACCAGTTTCATTTAGAGTTTCATTCAGATTTTGCATTCCATTTTACATTGCGCTTGTTCACACAGATATAAGGCATCTCTTCTTGCACCTACATAAGGCGCTTTACTTTTTGAGTTCAGAGCAGAGTCTGAGTTGTCAAAATATTTGTTTGTGTTTCTTTTTAACTCAGAGTATGCAGAGCTCCAAATGTGTGTTTCTTTTTTCGTTCTGAACATGTGTGTAGATCGCACTCGACGTGCTCGATCATAATTGACTGAGCATGTGAGTAAATTGCTGAACGCATCAAATGCCATGTGTGCCAAGAAGGAAAATGTGAAGAAAAAAATAATTAGATACATAAGTTGGCGAAAGAAGTTGATGTCTTGTTGATTTTCTGTATGTGGTGTGTATCGGTGTACAAAAAAGGGTAGGTATTACTTTTCATGGTTAAAAATTAAAATGTATTCTGATTTGTGTGGTTCAAGTGTGTTTAAAAAACATATCAGTGTTCAGAGCTCGCTCTGTTTGGAAAAAAGTTCAGTGCATAATTTATGTATTCGAACTCTGTTCAGTGCTCTGCTCGGACCGAAAAATGAAAAACGCTTAAAGAGGAAAATAAAGTTGAACTTTCATATATACGATAACATTTGAATGTATTTTGTTTCTCGTTTTATTAGTGTTAGTAGCAATTTTACTAATTTTGCTACTTCCATCTCATATAGATTTTATATTCGTGAATTACCTACTTACAATGCTACTTACGTACTCGTAATTTATATGGTAATGGATTTCTGGACTGGAAATGTCGTGAAGTAGGCATTAAGCTATCGAAAGGCATCATTAAATATTTGCGCAGATCACCTACCTGGAGAACCTTTCCTTTCGTTCGATAGGAAGTCATGCAGCATGCGATTCCATTAAAGATCCACTACTCTATTGCTTCGACATTGCATCGGGATACTCGCCCAAACCTTTACCCACCAGCGATGGAATAAAATGAATCGATGTTGTCTTAGATAGCCGATGCATCCTCAACTATTCACGAATGGTACCTGTGAGGAAAACATTTGCTCCGAAATGGCTTAAGGCAGACAAGATGCATCTCTGGCTGAGGAAATCACTTTTTTTTTGTTTCGGATTGTGAGGGAAAATTATTCCGATTTTTGTATGTATTTGGGCTGTCAGAGAATGACAGATGGATTGGATGGTAAAGTCGAATAATGGGCTTACATCTCCGAGTTTCTTTGTTCGAAAGGGTCGTATATGGGATAACCGTTTGGGGTAGGACACAAGGTGGTGGAAAATTTTATAAATATTGAAAAAGGGGTGGGGGGGGGGAGATCGACGTGAATGGACGGCTCCTTCATTCTGGTGCTGCTAACCCCAAACGGGTCTCATATACATAATATGACCATCGGATAGTGGTTTTTCTTTGTCAAATTAATTTCGAAAATCTGTTGGTGGGTTCTTTATCGTATAGAAGGGGAACAAAGTGTATTTTGTTTCCCAAGGAAATAGTGGTGTCCACGATCGGCGGAAAAATTTAAAAAGAAAAATAATCCATAGAGAAATTGATAGTGGTAAATGAAATAAAATTAATTCGTATCGATTGGTGCCAAAAGCAGTGACGGTTTTTTTTTATTTTTGGATTAATGATAGGAAGTGCTTCCGTTTTCTTCTGTCGGAATATTGTTTTCCCATTGTGAAAACGAAATTTTTTAAGTATTATTTGTAAAATTTTGAGGGTGAGTAAATTAGATCTCATGTGACTTTGAGGTTTATTCACTTACCTCAACTTGTCCCAGCTAAAAACCTAGATCTACTTTAGGGCGAGTTGAGGGCAACCCTAGGTTTCAAAAAAACTATTTGCTTATCAGGGTGACTTCAGGCTTTGTATATATAATCTATAGTAATATCATGTGTTGCCTACTTACGTTAGCCACCTAGTGTCCTTATCCAAAAATTTCTCTCAACACTAAAAGTTGCGGAAAAAGTCTTTAATGTTGAGGAAATTTTCAGATTTTGAATCATGTACTCGTATGTGAATATATGGTGGAATAATTGATAATTGCGTGAATGGGAACATTATATAAAAAATGTTTAAGAGTGCGAGTGAACAAAAAATAGAACATTATAGGCAAAAAAAGCGGTATTTTTCGGTATTGTATTGCATGCATATACCTAAATATATATGTGAAACATAGAAATAAATTTTTGTAGGTGTAGATACGTGGATTTGGTTTGGTTGTGTAGTTCCTTATGAATGAAAAAGATATTTTTTTGCTTAAGGGCGAGAAAATGGAAATACAGTGTTTTTCTGTAGATGTGGATTTGGTTTGGGTGTATAGATTTTTACGAATTCATTGATATTTTTGTAGGTAATATCATTAGAATTTTGAATTTTGGTGCGAAATCCAGCAACGTTGTAGATATAACTACATAAATGTGGGATGTAGGTATGGTTGTAATTTTATTAAATGTTTGTCGGTTAGAATCAAAAAAAAATTCAACAGAAAATCGAGAAAATGTTCAAAAGCCTTTAACTTCTGAACTATTTTAGATAGTAATTTTTTATAAGATAAAACTGTATGTACTACTAGGTATATATTATACGTACATTTTTGGTTAAACATTTTTTTCTACTACAGATTTTTTTGTAGTTATGTATATAGGTACATATTTACCTACCAATTTTTGCATTTTTGAATTTTTGTGTAGGAAGGTATATTTCAAATAATAATGCAGTTAATAATAATAATAATATTTCTTATCTAAATTTGAATTCTGATACCTATTTAGGGTAGGTATGATTATATACAAAAATTTCCAAAAATCTTGGAGCGGTTTTTTAAAATAATTTTTACTTGCAATTGTAGGTATGTATTTAGGCAAGTTACATACATAAGTTTTTTCTAACAATCAATCATGACATTACGATCATAGCGAACACCAAAAAAGTGAGTCCCCCAATTCCGCCTGTCTGTCTGCCTGTCTTCGAGTCTGCAGCCTAAACGGTTCGGTGGATTTGCTTCAAACCTGGTATATGTTACGTTACCACGCCGTGCTTCCTAATGGATTAGGGAAGAGCGGGTATCGGAGAGTTAAAATGAAAAAGATTTAATTTTGTTTAATAATTTTATTATTTATTAGGCCCGCTGTCTCTATGCTAAGCTGCGACCTTTAGTAGTACTTTATAATTATTTAAGTAAAAGGCCCGCTGTCTCTATGCTAGGCTGCGACCTTTACTTCTTCAAGTTAACTCTGACACTAACTCTGACTCTTCGATGAATGAGGGAAAGTATTTATACCCTCAAATCCAACTAAATCCATCCCCACCACGCATACCCAAGCTCATAAGGGAAAAGTGCAGTTTAACACTTTTCCCAAGCAACGCACCAATCATCATTTTAGTCATTTCGTCACAAAGAATACCACTCCTGCATCGCCCTCAATATAGTACAATGTACCTCCGTCTTTCATCGACTATGATATTGGTCAAGCGTTCTAGATACAGTTTATTGTACCTACGCCTTGACACAACCATAACATACGATGTTTACTACACTCACTCTGTGTGCAGTGCCGCTTGCCCTTGACTTTGGATTTTAGTATTTATGTATCCATCGTCATTGAATAGAGGCGCTATCGAGTCATAATTATATTATTAGTCGCATTGGCACTTGACTACAGAATGAATGTGACGTAAAGGCAATTGCATGAGAAATGTATCTATAGGTATACAAACAAATGCAATGGGAATTCCATATTGTGTACAAAAAGAAATAAAGAATATGATTTAGTGGGTATGGCATAAACATGGAATGTTTATCATTAATGAAAGGAGATGGTACCTTTTGATAATTTTTTTTTGGAAAAAATTGTTATTTTTGGTACCTCTAGTAGAACCATTTTTTTGGTTTTCGATTTTCTCGGAAACGGTTTATCTGATTTTTTCTTTGAAATATTTACGCAGAAGCTCCCAAAAAGGTTGAACACTTTTGTAACCAAAATTTTTCAAATGAATATTTTTTAATAAATCAATTTTTTTTGAAAACTCAAAATTTCGAAAACGACTCAATAGATTTTTTCGAAACTACGTAGGTTCAAATTATTTTTCTAAAAATGTTTTTAAAATTTTATACAAAAAAAAAATTAATAAAAAAAACCGCTTCAACGATTTTTGAATTTTTTTTTTAAATATTCTTATTTATCCAGGAATTCAAATGGCATCTTTGTTTTCCCTCAAACTTTAACAACTAAGCAAATGAAAATATTTACATTTGGTATTATCCATTTATTTTTAGTCGATAAAAAATGCGTTTTTAATGAAGTTTTAGCGTCACACCGTTTTGTATTGTAACAAAACTTAGCTTATCTTTGATGTTTAATATTTTTTTCAAAAATGTTTGACTTCTTTCAAATTTCATATTAAGAAAAAAATTAATCAGAAACTTCACTTTTGTCAAAAAAAAAACTATTTGAAAATTTTTAGCCTATAAAAAATATAATGTCGATTTATAAAGTCTTTCCAAATTAAATTCTCGTTTTTACAAATCAAGTTCAACTTTTTGCAAATCAAATTCAAGTTTTTGGAAATTAAATCGTTTTAAATAAATTTTTATGGAAAAAATGTCAAACCATGTCCATAACAACGTAAGAAAGCAAACATTTTATTACATGAAATTCAAATAAAATAATTGCATATTAATATGGTATAGACATAAAAACAGAAAAATTATTTTTTGAGAAAACAATGTAAAACTGATAGGTATGTAGGTACAAGTATACAAACAAATATATATTACCATATTAATACGATGCTGCTGGTCATTTATCTTGGTGTGGAGGATAAATCACAATCACTGCAGTCATGAGTCCAGCTGTTAGTAATTCCTTTATCACAAATGTTACATTTTAAGATACTGCACAAATTATAAGATACTGTTTGATGTAATTTAAAAGGCTATATGTGTTTATTAAAAAGAACAGCCGACTTTTAATTGTACAGGCTATACTTCCAATAAATTCACACACCTTTCCTTATTATTATTTAAAAAAAAAAAACACTTTTAATACAAGCACTTAAAATACGAAAAAAAAATGTTCACTCCACATAAAGATACCAAAGAAGGTATGTAAGTATGTATATAATTATACACACTTCACAGATCTTATAATATGTTCACAACACTTAAAATTAATAAAAGTCCATTTACAAATAGAATTGCATTGTAGGTGTTTTAATTATATCTAAATTTTATCCACGAAATTCACACAAAATACTACCTACAGCACAAACTGAAATTCACAAAACAATTATGTAGGTATGTAATCTGCCCATATTCAACTGGACATTTTTCACTATTTCATTATTATTAAGATGTTATTTTTCTTATTCTTATCGAAAGACCTTGAAACACCTTGAACTTAAACTTAAAAAAAAAATGTAAAAAAAAAATTGCCAAAAATAAATCAAAACAAAACATAACAACAAAACGAAACTAAATGTAAAATTCACACACACGCACTGAATATTTTTCTATTTACTTGCAATTTATCTGTTGTTTGTCCTTAATATGACAAAAAAAATAGAGTTTTTAATGAACTCTCTTACTCCTTTATTAAAATAGGTAATGTACATAATATACCCTGCTCTTTCTAAAATGGTGTGTATATTCAAAATGTTGCGACAAATCTGACAATCTTGCTAATTTTAATGTAGAAACTAGCGCCCTCATGAGTACTTATCCAGCGTAAATAAAAGCTACCTCATAATATTACTATAGGTTATATATACAAAGGAGATGGTCACGCTTTACACCTCGTATTTTCACTACACTTTACCTCTTATGAAATGCCACCACACATGAAATAAATAATGATTGTTCTAATTTGTATAAATTCAATTATATTAACTTCGAAAATGAAACTTAATTATTTTCTAAATTTATTGTGACGGTCTGTTCAAGTTGTACATACGTTTTCATTAAAAATTAAATATTTATTTACACTTTTCCACCACTTTCCTGTACTCAGCTATTCACCATGCTAGGATTGCCTAGGACTAACACAATTTAATAAATAAGTATGCCACGAAAACTCAAGAGTATGCAATTTCTATTTCCTTCTATATATTTATCCAATGTACAAACCCTTTTTTGGAATTTTATTTTTCCTATAATATTTTATTGTTCAATTATAGTGTGCTGTATTTAACAACACCAAAAGCGAAAGTTAAAATGGTTCTAACATGTACTAAACTTATATTGTATGACTGCATGATGTGCCTTTGGACAACAGATGTCGATAGTGTAGGTGTTTATTTTTTGCATTTTTATTTATTGTTTTAAACAATTTCTGTGTAGTATATTTGAATAATTTTGGCATTCTGCACATCTATGCAAAAAATGCTTTCGTTTGATATGTAATTTATGCCCCTTCGGTTCGCCGTTTAATCATATGATGATAACATTTTTGCATATCATTCTTTGTCCGAATTTTAACAATTTGAAGCTAATGTAATGTGACCCCCAATTATTCGGCAATAATAGAATGGAGCAAAGAAAAGTGAAGAAAAGCTTATAGCGAGTTTCATTAAAGAAAAGATCTGCTCTTTCTGACAAAAAAAATTAAATCCTTTTGAATTTTGAGAGTTTCATTCCAACAAAAAGAGCATATGAGTGTGAAGAGAAACGTCAAAAGTGCGTCGCCGAAATCTTGCCCCGCGACTCACAGGGCAATTTGCTTCCGTCTCGATTTTTTTCTCTTTCGCACTCATTATGTCGCGACTCATAAGTCGTCGTGTAATACCAGTCTTTTAGTGTGGTTCTTTCAAATTTCAAAGATCTCCTCTCAAAATCGAGATTTGATCTTTTAAATAAAACTTTTTTCCAGTTTAATTGAAAAAAAAACATATCTTCATCATTAGATGACGAGGAAGACGAAGACGAATCAATAAAAAACTCCACTAAATTTATAAAATCTAAATTATTAACATCTTGGTCCATTATTTGTTCATTCTTTATTTTTTTTAGCACTAGTTCAAAAGTTCACAACAAATTAATAACAAAATATTTACTATTTGACCGTTATGCCGGATTTACACGACTGCCAAGTTCGCAGTATTTACTGCCAAAATATTGCTGTCATTAATTTAATTAACGACATTCGTTTACACGAAGCCAACATAATGACAGATAAAAATACTGCCAACAATGGCAGTAAGGAAAGAGGAAGTTCCTTCTTTATTTCAAATTGCCATTTTTTGAAAATTCTTGTCAGTATTGAATTTACACGATTTCAGTATATTGCCACAACTTAACGAAAATTCTGGCTGGCAGTTTTTTAATGGCAAATATACTGCCACATTTTCTACCATTTACACGACAACAAAAATAATTCCAAGATTTTGACAGTAATACTGTCAGTTTGGCAGTCGTGTAAGTCCGGCATTAGTTAACAGAAAAGACTTTTTACATGGATGTGTGCATTCAGAACAAATCTGCCAAGCCATCAGAGATCAGATCTTTCGTGCTGAGATTTGATCTAGATATGATCTTTGTGTTGGAATGAAACTCTGAAAATTCTAAAAGATCCAATCTTTTCACAGAAAAAGCCAATCTTTTCTTGAATGAAACTCCATATAAGACAACTATGGGATGTGAATGAGCCTCGTGTTTGCCATTCAAGACACGACTTTTATTAATTTTGTTAGGTTTTGAAAAACTTTGTGCAATCACATTTGCCAGTAAATAAAGCCACTTCACTACACTTTTACCATTGACATACTTGATATGCACTGAGATTCAGCTATTTGGCGAGTGAAGTGAGATGACTAGCCACTCACTGCTGAAATATCAGGCGAGTAATCTGACATTTCATTTCATTCATTCACTCACTCAGTTTTACTATCTGGATCGATTTTTAATCAAAAGTGACTCATCTCACTCACTCACTGCGGTTTCCAATTAGTTGAATCTCCGGTCAACGTTGCCGGAGAAAAAATGTGTAATGTTGACAACAGAAAGTGCCATTTTAGGCAACTGTGTGGCACCAACAAAAAAGTGAATAAATTCCGATTTCATATGTGATTTTTAATTTTATTTAAAGAATAAATAAACACAAAATTAATAAATTGTAAATTAATAGATAAAATACAAAAACTTCATTAAACGAAACATAAAAAATAAATAAAAGCATCAATTAACAATATAAGTCTTTAGGTGGTATCAAGTGGTGGCAAGTTTCAGCCAATATTATTTCATTAAACGACAAAAGTGATTTTATAACTTTATAATGCCGGTCGTCCACAACGTACTTTTCATTTAACTCCATCTTTGGATTAAAAAATTTACAACCTCTCACACTAGTGCATAATTGGCAAACTTAGTGAAATGTTAAATAACCTCGAACAGCTAGTTGATCAACTAGTTCAATTGTTGGAGAACTCCGTACACCTAGTTGATCAACGTGTTCAACTGTTGAAGCTTCGTACATATTATAGTTGACAAACTTTCCCAAAAGTTGAATAACCTCGTACACTAGTTGATAAACTTGTTCGATTTTGACAAAAACAAAGTGTTTCAAGTTTATCAACTGCGTTTTTGATATGCTTGTGCAACAAGTTGATAGACGCACTCATCCAACGCAACGCATAACAACACTAAACAAAATCAAAAAAGTTGATCAACGAGTTGAACAAATAATGTGCAGCTCATTATCTTGAAAACGTTGCGCAACGCGTTAAACCAAACTTTTCAACGACCAACACGAGCTCGTACACTTGTCCAACAATTCGATCTCCAACCGGATTAAACTCATTGGTTGAATGGAATTAAGTTGTCGTACATTACAGTTGAATGTGTTGAACTCGAAATTAGTGCATTGAACGCCTAGTGGAAGACCGGCATTAAGAAAGTCGATTTTTATTATGGGCTTTAATGTTATTTAAGCGTGAAACAACCCGTTCAGGGGGTCAATTCCCGATCTGTGAAAATGTGAAGTGATAAATTTTATCACGCTTTCACGTCTAATTCGATTCTCGATTCGTGAAAAAGTGAAGTTAAACGCCAAAAATTTTTCATATGATAATTTTTTTATCACAGTCAATTGTTTTGTGAAGAAAATGTTTCTAATCGAATATTAAGAAGAAAATCAGGATTTGGCACATGACAACTAAGCAACAATTATATTTATACACAAATTTATTTTGGTAGTAAGTTATATTTATGTTAATTCGAGTAAATAACGAAATTGTTAAATCAACAGATTCACAACAGCCGACGCGACGGTGCTCATTCCCGCGACAGATAGTTGGAAACTACCCATTGCAAAAAAATGCAGAGCACTTTACCATATTTAAATGGCTTTGGAGCGCACTTATAAGTTGAGTGTTTTTCTATAATGCTCTCAATTCACGTATTAAATCCATGCATAAATGTTTTGGGAATCTATAAAGTTGAATAAAGTGCTCCTAGTTGTAACTTCGAATAGATTCTGCCCATCTCGAAGGGAAAGCCTCAATATCCTCACATGAAAAAATAAATCTTACTCAAAACAGAGATACTATTGAATATAATATAAAACCCACAATTGTTCAGTACGACGTCTTTTATTAATGTATTAAAAGAATTATTATTCCGGACATTATTCTTAAGCAAATTTAAAAACTGAAATGAAATATTTACCTTTCCCAACAAAAAATCTAATCAGAAATGACAGAATTTATCATTTAGTACTTTTTAGTACAAACTTTATCAGAATGAGTTCTAGAATCGCATTAGGCGTTTGCGTGAAGTTGGAAAATGATAAACCTCTGTGAAAACTGAAATGATATTTTTTTTATCACTTCATAATTTCACAGATCGGGAATTGACCCCCAGCTGATGCACTACCATGTAGTAAAAATAAGTTTGATCATGAGCGTGGATATATTTGAAAACATTTGCTCTTCGATTCCTAGAGTGCCATTTGAAGCGTTTGAGTGCCACAGCCCACACTGCCATTTTAAAAGTGCCAAAAGTGCACGATGGTGCCACTTCGGCAACGTTGTCTCCGGTGATGGACTGCTAGGAGTCAACTTCGCGTTGGATCTCCCCTCAGCTGGGACCACACAAGCGCCACTCGGCTCCCAACGGAAACACGAATATTATCAAGTACCAGTGCTTAAGGGATTTTTCTCCAAAGAAATCCATACAAAAATCCAAAAATTCCCATTAATTAATTGAAAAAGAGCACATAGTTTTTTTTGGATATTATTTTGTGATTCGGATTATCAAACTGCTATTCTATGAAACAGGGACGTATGTTTTTTTGCCGGTGATTGTAATACGAATGAATTTGTTAAGCACCCTTTACATGAGGAAATTATTTTTGCTGTCGATTTTGTTTGTTTGCAGTTCGTATAGTTATGTTAAAATGCATGATGTTATAATGTGAGGAAATTTCCTCGATTAGTCTTGTAGTCCAGTTATTAGTTAATCGTTTTAATGTTTATTAATTTTTCTATTAAGGAAGGTGTCCAGTAAATATTTGCTTTATTTGCTTGATAAACAATTACAATATTGTAATTTCATAAATAATTTCAAAGTTTTCGTTTCCGAAAGTCGGGTTGAAAAAAGGAAAACGTTTGACCATTCTGAAAGTGGAAGTTCGGTGGGATATTTACATCTAAGCAAATAATTTCTGTGATAATTTATTAACCATTAAGTTATATATAATAATTTAAAAATTATATCAAATCTGCCTTTCAAATCTGGATTTCGTTTCTTACATTTATTTGAAGCTGTTTTATTTATAACAATAGGTCAAATTAAGTAAATATTAAATATTCCACTGAAACAACTAAATTCGGAAGATAATGGATTTTACAAAATGTTCTCGGTGGGCTTATCATTAAAAAGTAACTATGTTTTTAAAGACACCGCTGAGCAGTAAAATAAATTCGGAAAATAGGAAATGATTGTTATGGCACCCTAAGTTGCCATCAGAAATCACTGCGACGTCCAAAATTACTTTTAATTGTCTGACAATAAAAAAATTGTATGATGCAAAAAAAAAACTACATCTTACAATATTTTCGTTGTCAGAAACGTCAGGCAGAGATACAAATTGTGAAGCCTGGCTACAAATTGTGTGTGTACACGATTATCCGATACCTTACAATTTTACGTCATACATTTAATTGTCAGATAGAATTTCTGACAATTAATTGTAAGATTACACGATTGTCAGTTAGCGTACACACGATTGTAGGATTTCTTACAATTAATTGTCAGACAATCACCGAGATTCAGCTAATTCGAAACCGCAGTGAGTGAGTGAGATGAGTCACTTTTGATTAAAAACCGATGGAACTAGTAAAAGTGAGGGAGTGAATGAATGAACCTCGCCTGAGATTTCAGCAGTTAGTGGCGAGTCATCTCACTTCACACGCCAAATAGCTGAATCTCGGTGAATGATCTTAAAATTACTTGGAACACAAATTTTCTGGTAATTTATGAAGGGTATTCATGAAACCGCGTCAACGCGTGGTAAACGTTGTCAAATAGTAAATGTGGTAAATGAGCTGCCAAAATTTGTGTGGAAAAACTTTACCAAAAAATGGTAAATTTTCGGCATAATTTTGTGTGGAAAAGTTTATCATCTGATGTGTTAAGTGTGAAAAACTTTTGACGTTTTAATTGTCATAATCTTGGTATAACTATCTCTCTTCCTCTTATTATTTCTGGCAGACATTTTAAATGAGAGTAATAACACTTTGTTATTAGTCAAGTTAAAGTACAGGAAGTTGATTTTTATAAGTGCGTTCATGAAATGTGCGTGGTAAACTTTTCCATTTTACGGTGCGGGAAAGCTTACGCGGTTTCATGAATACCCTTATTGTAAGTTTACACAGTTGTAAGACATTGTAAGCATGTTTTTTACTGACAGCTCTGACAATATCGTGTACGCTAATGTGGTAATCGTTTGGCAACACAAATCAATTTATTTTTGATTTAGATCTGTCAAAAAACTGATTTTGACAAAAATTGGGTTAGATTGGCCAAATAAATTCAATAATTTTTTTAATTTTAAGCCAATTTTGCAGATCTGGATTTTTTGGCAGATCTACCCCTCTTTTACTAACACCACTATGCATTATAATTGACAGCCATCAGTTTGACAAGACAGCTGATACCGATAGCTGGTTCACAGACACAAATATACACCAATACTATAGCAAATAAGAACCAATCTGAAAACGTATTCGAATCGTTACGAAAACAAACAATTTATAGATCAAAATATAAATTTACCAAACGAAAACCCCATAAGCTTTAAGTCAAACTGATGGCTGTCAATTATAATGCATAGTGGTGTTAGTAAAAGAGGGGTAGATCTGCCGAAAAATCAAGATCTACAAAATTGATTTAAAATCAAAATATAAATCAATTTATTTGGCGAAGGCCAAAATTGTCAAACTCAGTTTTTTGACAGATCTAAATAAAAAATAAATTTATTTGTGTTACTAAACGATAACCACATTAAATTAAATTATTTATGTTTGACAAAGTTCAAATATATTGTTTTGTTGAAGAATCTGGTTCCTCTTCGGCTATTTTGGTCACTTGATGTGTAATGAAACTAATTTGGTTTCATTTACTTTTCCCGACGTTTCGACAGGGGTTGCTGCCTTCTTCAGGGGATCCTTTATTGAAACAATAAATCACAAACACAGTTTAACAAATTTGTTTACAAAGAAAAAACAAAACTTCAAAGAACTTACATAAAAATAATAAAATAAATTATTTGTCTAGTTTTGAATTAAACTTTAAAAAACTTTGTTGTTAATTGATTTTTAAATTTAAAATTTTTTAAAAAGATTTAAGAAAGTTGCACTTCTAATGTGAAGATCAGTCTTGTTTTAATTTTAACTCAAAATTTAAAATTTCTTGGCCGTTACAAGAGAGCAGTAGACTGCGGAGATGTTTTGAGTGTTTTCTGTTCATATTATTGTTGTTTCTGAGGATGTGTAGAGTTTCCAGAGTGTACCTTTTGGCAAAATGTCTTTCCGTTTGTAGAATTTCTACTTCCTCAAAATCTGGTTGATGGTTGGTTTGGACATAATGGTTCGCCAGTGCCGTCTTAGCGGAGCTTTTACTATTGATGTCCGATTTATGACCAGCTATTCTCTGTCGCAGGAACTGCTTTGTTGTGCCTACATAGCAAAGGTGGCAATTTTCATCATCTTTGCCCTTGCAGTTGATTTTGTACACAACGTCGGTTTTGTTTTCTTTTTTTGTTTTAGACTTTAGTTTTGTGTACAGTGTTGCAAGTGTGCAATGTGACGTGAAAGCTAGTTTCACATTTTTGCAACGGTCGGCAACCACTTGTTTGAAATTTGTAGACAGTGTTGGAATATAAACTATGCTTTTATAAACGCAATCTGTTCCAATTATCGATGGACTTTCAGGGTTAACACTATTTGTGTAGCGTTGTATTAAAATTCTTATAAGCTCATAGGTGTAGCCATTGTTACCTAGAATTTGGGTGACTACACTTTCATTTTTGGAGTGAAACTTACGGTAACTTAACGTAAATACTTTTTTAATCAAGTTAGTTGCCGTGTTGATTAAAATATGTTTCGCCTGGTTGGATCGAAAATTAACTAATCTACCAGATGCTGTTTCTTTTTGGTACCAATCGAAGGTAAGGTGGTCCTTTTCACGATAAATTTTGACATCCAAAAGGCTATCGCCCCATAACACCTTCAAATGAACTGCAGAGCTATAATAAAACACAAATATTTCAAATTTACCAATGTTATTTATTTGAATGGAATAAAGATCAGTAGAGAGTGATATGATAAACAATGTTTTTCAATTTGTTGCCCGGCGCAAAAACAAACAATAAAGACCGTTTACCAAGCTCGACGATGTTCTTTTTCTTCGCTGCTTGTATTGCCCGTTCACAAATCCAATTGAGATTTTTATAATTTTTTACAATGCCGGCTAACACACTTTACTTTGATGATGAGTTTCTCCTTCGACGTTGTTAACTCGCAAAAATTTGCCGGGAATGATATCAATCCAGTCGAGACATCAACATAAATTTAGCCATTGCCTAGCACCACTGCAATGCGACCCTCATATTTGTGGTCAATTTCAACTTCTTGACATGCCCGCACAAAGAAGACGATTTCAAGCATGCATTAAAATCATTGACAACAGTAGATTTCGGGATGACGGAAAGCCTTCGACGAAAATCTGCACTGAGCAAAATCATATCCCCGCCAAATCATCTCGAACCACCTTGTAAATCCTTCATTGTTCGGGTAACTGCCTCCAAATCTCATTTATGCGCCATCGTGCATTTATTCCAAATTATGATTTTGCATTCTCGCATCAATTTCGCTGTCGCCGAATTCTTGGTCATTGTGCCAGTTATCGGCTTGTCAACTATTAGAAAATTCATCGCGAGCTTCAAAGCGGAATGTGTGGTTCGACCGCCTTCAAACAGTGTGGCAGTGATCTTGGCCGAATTGTTGCTAGAATCAATTAAATGGCGAATGTCTTGTATGTCCCACCGGGAGAATCGAGAAAGTAAATGCGATTGCGGAATCGTATTCAAAAGCAGCGGGATTGAAGTCTATATTCACCACTTTTCTTCTTCTAGTTACTTTTTGACGAATTTGTGGTGGTGATTGTGCAGTACGAAGCTGTGAAATATGGGCAGGTCTCTATTTATATCTTCTGCACGCAGCTCTTGTGTTTGATTATTACGGACATTCTGATTAATTATTGCAAGACGAATACGTCGTCCTAGGTTAGATCTGAATCAGTGTAATAATACACAAGACTCGAATCATTGCAGCAAGAAAATGTTGAAGGTGATAGAAAGAAAACAAAGAAACGAATTAGTAAAGTTTAATAAAAAGATTTTATTAAAATATTCGAAAATATTAATTTAAAAGTTAATAGTCATGAGTAGAGGACGACACAAAGATCAGATGAGCAAAGAAGTACGTCTTTGGTGCGAGGTGCGTTCCGTGTATAAGAACGAGAGAAATTGGGTGCATTTGCACAATTAAACAATGATGACGAGTTCTATGTGCGCGTTTACACATAGCGTGTTCAACACTCCTCCTCAATTTAACACTCCTCCAGCATCTCCAGAAACAGCTTTCTTTGCGAGTCCAAGTCCTAAGCAGAGTTTTTCAAATTGTGTCCTTGGAAGCGTCTTCGTGAGAATGTCGGCGACTTGCTCTTTCGAGCTAACATACTGAACATCAATTAGTCGCTTCTCGTACAAATCTCGTACAAAGTTGTATTTTATATCAACGTGCTTTAATCGCTTGTGTTCCCATCCTGAAAGTAAATGCATGCACGATTGATTGTCTACTAGGATTTTCGGAGGAAGTTCACTGGATATGCCAAAATCCGTTAGTATATTTTTCATCTAAATAACGTCAGCTGCTGCAGTGTCCAAGGCGATGTATTCAGCCTCTGTCGATGATAATGCGACTGCAGTTTTTCTTTCTGTTGTCCAAGATACAGTATTGTCGAAAACTTTTATTAAAAAACCTGAAGTAGATTTCCGGTCCTGTTCACTGCCAAAATTAGCATCAACATAACAGCATAACTGCTCCGCATCGCCTTTCATATAGCATATAGGGTTATATCCAAAGTCTCTTTAATGTACCGTAGAATTCGTTTAAGTCCTTGCCAACGCGCTTCCATTTTTTCATGTTGGCTCTGGCTTCTCTTCTAGCTGCAACTTTCCGAGTTGATCTGTCCAAATTACTACGTGGACGTACCATATTTTTGTATTCAAAAAGTATCATTTAGAAATCGTTTTAATTTTTTACGCAACACAAAAACGAATTTTCACTGAGCGGTCAAACGGTGTGTATTGAACAAACGCAAAGTAGTTTATGTCTAAGAAATACACCGGCTGAACTAACAAAAGCGAAATCAGGAATTATACGCTTTTTGACAACATTTTTTTATATATAAAGAATATTTAAAAACACCGTGCCTTTGCTACACTCGATGTCTTGAGCCCATTTTCAAAAAAAAAGTTATTTGGCGGACCCTGTATATTTTTTGATTTTTGTGATTGTTTTTGGGATCATGACGTTATCTGGAATGACATAAATCTCGAATGGACAAAATCTAAAAAAACAAACAAAAATATCCCAAAAAACAAAAATCTCGAAGGTACAAGTAATGATTTTAAAATCCCGTTTCTCAAAAGCCTGCTTTTAAAGACCCCGTTTAATCCCGATAACCCGGATTCGTATTTTTATACGTGTTAGGCAAAACGACTTTGCCAACACCCAAGGTCTACCTCATACCAAATCATATATTAGGCCAAGCAGGGCGACTGCAAGCGGGGCAGCATACCCCCCATACGCGCCGTGATTTTTTCACCTAATGTTAATTCCAAAAGGCGGAATTATATAAAACATTCTTTTTGAGTTTGATAGATTTTGTATTTCGAGATTTTAGTTTTCTAGATTTCTTGGTAGACCCATTGGTTAACAAAAAATCGCATGAAACGTTTCTTAGTGAGAGATTAATAATAATTTTAATATAATATTGCAATAATTTTTTTATATTTCTCCATCAACGTTCTTGCGTTTCCTCCGCCCTTCCTTAAAGATCTCCACAGGATTCTTCACCAGATTGCAAATCACTTGTTTTGCTATACATCAATCTATAATTAATATCTTCCAATTTGATGGAACCTGTATTCAATTTCTGTTTCAAAAAAAAGAAAGTTATTTCGAAAAATTAAGTAAGGTACTTTGATATTATAATATTCACAAACCTGTAAGTTGTTAGAAAGAACCAAAAGAATTTCATTTCCTTGCTTATCTAATCTAACTTTCATACCAGCCACGAAAGCAAGCGTTTGGTTATTTTGCACAACAATTTTAAAGTTTGACTGTTCATAGCTTTCGTCTGGATTCCAGGATTGAATCGATAGTGGATTGTATTGAGAGAAATACAGATTATTTCCATTGATGTCTAAAGCTTGTACTGGACATTGTGACTCTCTGGTTCCAATAACTTGGAACTCATCTTGATTGCCAGATGGATCGCTTTTCCAAATGCCTGCATTGTTTACAGTGCTGAGTTTAGCTGCAATTTCAGACACCGATGTATACGAATGAAGATACATTTTGTCCCTCTCTATGTCAAATAAAAAAACAACTTTTAAGGTCTTTCTAAGAGCCGAATTTTATAGTAAACTTACTTGGATCTGGTGTACTTATATATAAGCCGTCTGGGAAGGTAAAAGTTTCTCCGTTAATTGTTGTATTTATATAAGCAGGGTCCGTTTTAAATAGGTCATTGTAAATGACCCAAGAGTCCTTGCGACCCAAGTCAAAGACCAACAACGAAAATCCTCGAGCATCAGTTAGATAAGCTTTTCCACTTTTGCATTGTCCTTCTGGTGGAGGGTCAGAAATATGTACCATAATTCCATTGTAAACATTTTGCTCATTATATTGTTCTGATGGTATTACGTATTTAAAAAGGAGTTTATTCGTCTTTAGATCAAACACTAAAATTTTTGGTGGACACTTAACCGAAGGGATATCAGCGAAATTACGTCCATTATCAATAGCCCACAAACGATTACAAGGATCGACCTAAGGTATAAATAAAAAAAAAATATATATTTTTATTTCGAAAGTTGTTTGAAGTTTGAGTTCATGTAGAACTTATTATAAAACGTACGTATATGCGAAAAACAGATACAATCCACTCGCAGTTTTTAGAACCACTTTCTAAATGTGCTTTAAAATTTGGATACGGCAGTAACAGTGGTCCATACTTGCCCTGCTCTTCGGAAACCGTAGCTAGCGTGTAAGGCATTCCATTTACTACACGTGGTGTGCTGATGAAATAGGTTACTTTGCCATTCACTATATAAAGTATAAACATAAAATTAAGTATCAATTGGTGTTTTGCTTTTTAAATTCTTAATAGCGAAAAAAGACTTTTAAGCACGGTGAACAACTGTGTTCACTAGAAATTCCAAATTACATGGAAAAAGGCTGAGTTCGTAATTTTGCCTAAAATATGCCCAAATACGTTTATGATCATAATTACAACTGCATTTGTGCAGTCATCATACTTTGTTTAAAATGAGTTCATAATACGTTGACAAAATGATAAATATAAATTATTTGTTATAGAAGCTTTCGATTTGATTTATAGTCCATCAATAAAAATATTTTAAGACTTATTGGTCTTTGGAAAGAAACCGTTTTTGAAAACTTACTAACTTACTTACGGTGGCGCTACAGCCGGGGTGGACCAGGCCCTCAACCAACAAGCTTCTTCCAGTCGGCTCGGGTTCTATAGCTATCTGTCACCAGTTTCCAAGTTGGTTGAGATACTCTTCCACTTGCGTGCACCACCTTTTACGCTGTTCACCTCAACTGCGCTGTCCTACGGGATTGGATTCAAAGACCTTCCGAGCCAGAGCATTAGTGCCCATTCGCTCTAAATGACCTAGCCACCTCAGTCGATGGCTTTTCAATGTCCCGTACAGTTCGATGTTGTATCTTCCTCTCCATTCCGCTTCTATGTAGACGGGACCAAAAATCACCCGGAGAATCTTCCTCTTAAAACACCCTAAAGCGTTTTCATCCACCGTTAAGAGTGTCCATGTCTCTGCACTCAGGACTGGGATGATGAGCGTTTTGTATAACGACAGTTTAGTTGCTCGAGAGAGGGTTTTGCTACTCAATTGCCTTCTTAGCCCAAAGAAACAGCGATTGACAAGAGTAATTCTACGTTTGATCTCAGCACTGGTATCATTCGCTGAATTTATAGCGGATCCTAGGTATATAAAGTCTCTGACTACTTCAAAATTATAGCTGTCTATAGTGACGTTCTGTCCGGGACGTCGGTGCTAGGTGTCCTTTCTTGTTGAGAGCATATATTTAGTTTTGCTTCCGTTCACCGTTAAACCCATCTTCTTGGCGTCCTTCTCAACACTCACGAAAGCACCACTGACATCACGCTTTGCTCGTCCGATTATGTCAATGTCGTCAGCGTAAGCGAGTAATTGGACGGACTTTTGAAAGCTTGTGTCTCTAGTGTTGACGTGAGAGTTTTGCACTATTCTTTCAAGAATGATGTTAGAGAAGTCACATGACAACACGTCGCCTTGCCTAAAACCTTTTTCGACATCAATGGTGTCGGTCAGATCTTTGCCGACCTTGATGGAGCAGCGTACATTCTCCAACGCCATCCTGCACAAACGGACGAGTTTGGTAGGGACGCCAAAACAAGATATGGCTCTATATAGCTCGTCTCTGTAGATGGTGTCCTACACGGCCTTGAAATCGATGAAAAGGTGGTGAGTATCGATTTGAAATTCCTGGGTTTTTTCCAAGATCTGCCGTAGTGAGAATACTTGATCGATGGTGGATTTGCCTGGCCTAAAGCCACACTGATAAGTACCTATCAGGTTGTTGACGATACGCTTTAGGCGCTAACAAATTACGGCAGAGAAGATCTTGTTGGCGGTATTAAGAAGACTGATACTTCTGTAGCTGGTGCAAGCCAGAGGATCACCCTTCTTGAGGATCGGGCAAATAATGTTGAGGTTCCATTCATCAGCCACGCTTTTCTCCGACAATATTTTGCAGATGAGCTGGTGCATACCCCTAACCAATTAATCGCACAATTTCCGATTGTGCCACCAAAGGCGTCTCCTCTTCCTAGTTTGGCATTAAAATCACCCAAGACAATTTTAATCTCATAGCTAGGGCATTGCTCATACGCCTTGTCCAGGAGCTCGTAGAACTCGTCCTTGGTGTCGTCATCTTTCTCCTCTGTGGGAGCATGCGCGCATATGAGGCTGATGTTGGCGAATTGTCGTGAGGCGCTCGTTCACACAATTGAAACTCAAGACTACTTGTCTAATTCTGCCTCTAACGACGAATCCACATCCAAAAAGGCGTTGTCCTTGTGGTCGATAACAGTCACCGTAGTAGATATCGTAGTCTTTCTTGGATGGTGGTGATGTCTGCTTTGTAGTAGCCTAGGAGCTTGGCTAAATCGGCTGCACGTGGTCTATTGAGAGACAGAACATTCCGCGGGCAAATCTGAAGTTCGTTGTCCTTATTCCGTTTCCTGGGTTCGTCAACAGTAAATCCGTCCGTATCCGAGGCTTGTTGTTGCTTCGAAAGTAAAAGTTGCTTTACGTGGCCGGTAAGTCACCCCGATGGCACGAACCCCAACCTCGAGGACCAGACCCTTACAATATTACTTCAAGGGCGGGGAGCCGGATTAATCGCTCCTTATAGGTCTGAGTTCCGAATATGTCGTAGTAGCCCGTATAAGGTGTTCACGAAGTATATCAGCCTCACTGGAACTGTAGACGCCACCGTTGATTCCATCTGGGGAATTCTTCCGCCTTGTAAAATGAGTGCCTTAGTGGGAACACTCCTCTCGATTTCTGTCCTCAGTACTGTTGATAGCACCGTTGATTCTCTGTGGTGAATTTATCCATCGCACACCATCCTTCTGATAGGCTCGTCTAAGATTTCAGCCGAATTATACAGCCAGTTATTTCTGACAGAAGATTATAGTGTTGTTATTTTTGTCTTTTGTTCAACACTCGCGCTTATAAGTTTAGCAAGTCAGGTTAGGATGAACGAGACCAGTATCCGATGATTACCACATGGGGGTAAAATAAGCACAATTGACGTGTAGTATTCGTTGCATCACTGGACGTCGCCATGTTGACGCCAATCAGTGACTTCCCGCGTCCTACAACGCCCAACCAACATGGAAACATGGAATACAAATTGGCAGAAATAATAAAATGTTAAAGCCGAAGAAGAAGGAAAATGTTTTTGAATATGAAAACCTCTATAACGATGTTAGTAAGGCATATTGCAAAAAATAAAAATGTCCTTAAAACGATTAAGGAATTTCCGGATGACAGTTTTCAGTCTCTTTGTATTCATAACTGTTTCTTACAGAAATTACACAGAACTTCCAACAGTTTTTTTTTAACGAACTTAAGCTATTTTGGAAAAAACTAAAATTGCTTACAACCGAAAATTAAATTTTAGCCGCACTTTTAGTAATTTTATTCTGAGCTTATAGAGCACACACTGAGTTATCTCTGATAAAATTAAAAGTGACCTGTTAAGTGAACATTTGAAACACGTCAACTGATATGTACCTTACCAATCATTTATTCAGGATTTTTAACTGGTTGATAGGTGTGTTCACTAAAGGAACGATCAGAACAGCACAGGATAGAATAGATTAGAACAACAAAGTCAGAACAAGTTAGAACAGTCAATCAAATGTCATTTGCCGAAAACAATAACCAATAGATAAAAACCATTTTTTGTATTTTTTCTTCTTGATAATATAAGTTTTTGATTTTATTAACAATAAATATTTATTAAAACAAAAGAAAAATAAAACGAAAAAAAAAAATAATTTTGACAGTTCTCACGATTTTGCTCTGATCTTACTCAAAAGCTAGAACAAAAAATGCTGTTCTTTTCTTTTCTAATCTATTCTAAAACAATTCACAGAACAACAAAACAGAGCAATCTAGAACCCAAAATTCACCTCACTAAACAGCAAAAACTTGTAACTTTTCTGTCCAGAATAGTTAAGAACAAGTCACTGAATACAGAGAATCATTTCTCGTTAGTTATATTGAGAACTTTTTATTGCGAACAGTGTTAAGAGTATATATCAAAGAAAAATCTTAATTTAATTCGAAAAGCAATTTTTCTGAAGAGTTCGTTTTTCAATGCTGCCAAAACCACTGCTTAAGTTTTTCTATCTGTCCTATAAAATTCTAAACTTTTAGTCTCGTTCCGATTAGATGGAAAACAGTTTTATCCACCTTTTTCTAAATAAAGCGAATCTACTTCACTCTTTAACTACATAAGGTAAACTAGTGGCTTGATGGTATTATATCCCATCGATCAATGGTAGTACTCTTTACATCCTATTAGTGAAAGTATGATTATTGAACTTTGATCTTACGAAAGCATCTCATAGAGCCTGATGGCATCCTGTTTAAAAAGTTCTATATACATTTTATTGTATTGCTTCAAATCTGAAACTCAAATCCTGGTGTAACCCAAGGCTCCCTTATAACGTATATCACAATTTTCGTAAAACAATATTCTCACTGCTGTTGTTAAAATAATAAGAAACTTTGTGTTCAGTTTTATTCGTCAGTCCGCTGTGTGTTGTTCAAATTTGAATTTCGCGCGAAAAGCAAAATGCTCAAATTTAAATTACTGTTAACGTTCAAAGTTGTTAGTAAAGTTAGCTGCAGACCATGCCATTTGACGGTCGCCATTACCGTGCCAGTGCTAGTGTTGTGTTTGGCGTGCAAACACGAGCGTATCCAGTCAAAATATCAGTCCTATGGTGAGTTATTATTTTCTTATAAACATGTGTTCTATTTTAATTTATACGTAGTTAACTTTGATTTATTCAAATGTATCTTGTTTATATTAGAAACTACCAAAATAAACGTTGGTTCTAATAATAACCTCAAATTCATGACTTTTTCATCAGTCCGTTGGCGTCAGTCCTTTGCTTGATATTGCGCCAGAGGAATAATGTGTTTTCACGGTACTGATTTTTTTGTTGTAGACAACTTTTACTTCAACTATTAGAGTGCGGAAGCATTTTTTTTTACTTATTTTTATTTTTAGCATAAAGTCTCCTTTTAAAAAACACAAAATATGTCATGATGGCTTCACCCCAGAACTCATAACTCATTCTTGCATTTAGCAGCATGCATTTTGCCATTTCAATTATAGGCCTGTTCTTTCGTTCAGCAGTCCCGTGTTGTTGTGGTGTATACGGAGATGTGTGTTGATCTACAATGATTTCCTTTTGTAAATACTTTAAAACTCGACCCGCTGTGTATTCACCACCATTGTCTGATCTTATTATCTTAGGTTTTGTTGAACATTTATTTGTTACCATTTCTGTGTACTCTACCATGCGATCGAAAATTTCAGATTTCTCCTTTAGCAATTAAACAAAAGTATACTATCTACTGAAATCGTCAACAAAAGTTAGAAAATATCTTTTCCCGCTAGGTGTTTTCGTTTGCATGGGTCCGCAAATGTCACTGTGAATGAGGTCTAAAGGTGCAGAGCTCTTACTGTTTGACTTTTACTTAAATGGTTGGCGAGTCATTTTTCTTTCCATACAAATTTCATAGTCCTTGATCTTATTACAATTTATAAACTTTAAGGAATCACTTACATTTTTTTCCGATTCTAGTCGTTTAAGTGATTCGTAGTTGCGATGACCAAATATGCGGTGCCAGTGATCTAAACAGTTACATTCTTCTCTGAATTCTTCAATATATAATACTTTGATTTCAGTTTCTTTTTATCTGAGCTTAAAAAGATTTCCTACTTGATCTACAACTGCTACCTCGAATCGATCTTTAGATCGAATTTCACATATGTAGTTTACCACAAAAGAGAACTGTGTATCCTTTTCCCATTAACTTCTTTATTGATAGTAAGCTCCCTTGCAGATTTGGAAGATAAAGGACGTCTTCAATAAGTATTGTAACCTCTTTGTTCTTGCTGTGGGTGGTTTTTATTTTAGTACCAGGTACCCCTTCCTTTCGAAGTAATTTGGTCTCTATTTGCTACTGTAATATGAATTTATCCAGCTTGTTTGAGATATGTACCTTGACTTCTGAATCCAAAACCCAGCCTTCACCAGCATTTTAGTAATATCCGTACTCATCTTATTTGTTACCTTCATACCGAATTACTTGGACCATTGTTTTGATTTTGGCGAGTATATTCTTCTAAAAGTTTTCTTTCAACCAAGTCCAAGGTCAAATCGGATTCGTTCCTTGTTTCCAGATATGTTACAAGTGTATCACATTTTTGAGGTAAGCTTCTGAGTAACATGGCGATAGTCTATTATCTGCTCTAGGGGAGCAGTCAATTTTTCAAATAATGTTTCATCTTTTGGATGTGTTCCTCCATGTTACAACCTTCCTCCAGTTTTATGTTACAAATGCTACGCATTAATTGAAGCTTATTACTAAGAGTAGCCTTTTCATGGTGTTCCTTGAGCTTATCCTATGCTGCCTTGTTGTGTTAGCCCTTCTCACATGATGAACTTGACTATCTTCTACTGATATGCCAATAATAGTTCTGGCCTCGTAATCCTTTTTGGTCCATTCCGAAGCGACTGGATCTGGAATCGGTTTGATAATAATGTCCCACAAACTATCCCTCCGTAGTAGGAGTTCAAGCTTAAATTTCCATATGTTGTAATTATCCGTTCCAAACTTCGAAATTGATGTTCGAAAAGAATCAGACATTATTTAAATTGTTTACAGCTCCGGGCCCATCACCTATTAAATCTAGTTTTGAACAAATGAATATAATATCTATATCCTTTTGATATATACCTACTGACATAAAAATAATATATCATTTCTGTATGGAATTTAATTTTAGAATAAAACAAAAAACTAAAGTTTCTAATTACACAAACATATCTGCCTTCTAGAACAGTTTCTACGTGGTATGTAGTATGTAGAGTGAATACAAGCATACGAATATTATATTCAACAATTAGATCCCAAGAAACTTACTCTAAATATTAATAAATCCCGTTATTTTCTTATGAAGCTGTGTATTTTATCAGTACTGTGTCACCCTCGTCAGTCCCCTGGCAGTGAAATTCAGAAAAACCAATATATCTCAGAATCTACATAAAAAAGTGACTGGCCCGGTCTTGAGCAATATCTTCATTAGATTAGCAATCTTAAATATCAGGATTTGTAGTAATTTGGTTTAGATAATATCATAAATAAAAATATCCCTAAAAGTTACCCAATTTTTGTGGAATCACCCATTCATATAAAATTCAAACAAAAAAAAAAATTCTGTGACTGGAAAAATCGATTTTTCAAAAAAAAAATTATTTATATTTTAAAAATTGAAAAACTTTTTTTTTCGAAAACTTGAGTATGCAGTCTTATTAACAATTTTAGGGAGCATTTGTATAAATAAAATTATTTTAATCGGTTTATCCAATATTGAGAAAGTCGAAAATATGAAAAGTGATTCTATGGGAAGTACCGTTAATATGTATGAAAAAAAAAATATTCTTAGATTTAAAAGTGAACTGTACCTGAGAACACACAATTTTTTTTATAAAAACAGGTACACAGTAGTGTTTATATTCTCTAGGAGTTCTGCGTAAGAAATTTCAAAAAAATCAAATGAACCGTTTCCCAGAAAATCGAAAACCAAAAAATGGCTCTACTAGAGGTACCAAAAATAAAAATTTTTTTTATAAAAAAAAATTGTCAGAAGGTACCCTTTCCTTTCGTTAATGAACTGATTTTTTTTTATAAAAATCGTTGCAGCCTTTTTGAGAAAAATAAATTTTTTGTTTTTGGCCAAACAAAAATGTATTGGAGCTACTGTTATTTGTCGTCTTGAAAAAAACGTGTGGGCATATTACCGAAAAAAACAATATGTACCAAGTTTGAATCAAATCCACCGAACCGTTTAGGTTGCAGACTCGATGACAGACAGACGGAATTGGGGGACCTACTTTTTTGGCGTTCTCTATGATCGTAATGTCATGTTTGATTGTTAGAAACATTTTTTTTTACGAATACATAACTTGCCTTAAGTACGTATAATCGCAAGTAAAAATTTGAGATAACAATCAAACAAAATATTACGATAATAGCGAAGACGAAAAAGTCTATCTGTTTGTATGTATGTATGTATAGACACCTACAGCCCAAGCGGGTGGGCCGAAATCCTTCAAAGTTGGTATATAGAGTATTTTTAGGTATTGTACAGAGGGAAATTTTTTTTGTCTCAAAAAATAACGGTACCTGACATATAAACATTACGTTAAAGCCTTTTTTTGGAAAGGGCTCTAAAAATCATTGCAGCTTTTTAGGTACGACCGATCATATGGTTGAAAATATAAATTTAAAATGTCTAAGAACGGTACTTTCCATAGTACCATTTTTTTTTGCTTTCTTTGGATGCTTTCGAAATTTCACTTATATGTATATAGGTGTAGGTAGTCCAATTTATACTGGATAACAATTAATTAATATTTTGTTTGTATTTTTAAAAGCATTTAAAAATAAATTTAAGAAAAATGTATACTTTGAAAACTGCTCATTCATTTTTTTTTAAATTTAGTTATTTGCATATGAATTGGCGATTTTGAATTTTTTTTTTGAAAAATGTTTTTTTCAAAAACCGCTAAGCAGATTTTTAAAATTTTATTCTCATAAATTCGAATTTCGAAAATACAAGAAATAAGTGGAATACTTTTATTGAGCTGAAATTAGTTTAAGTATTTATATCAGAATTTTGAATTATTTTTCCTTTGATTAAGCCGATTTAATCTGTCTGTCTGTAGAACGATCTACATCCTAACTTGCTGAGGCGATTTTCTTCAAACTTGGTACTTAAGCAACTTAATCAACTAAAATATGTGATTGTGTGAAAAAAGATTTTTGAAAACGCCAAAAATAACGATACTTGCCATTCGATTTGGGCATTCTAGTTCATTTGGGTGATCGATCAATTTAGTTCAAATCGTGTTACTGAACTAGTTCGGTCATTTTAGTTCAGTTCACTGAAAATTCCAAACAAATCCCTTGTCAAGAGTAATTTAAAAATAACACCAAGTTAATGAGAAAATCAATATTTTATTTAAAATAAAAACTCCTTTTTCTAATGCACAGTTTGTTGTTGTTTTGTTTTGTGTATCAAAAAAAAACTAATTACGATAAGTGCATCTATTTAACAATATGAAACATCTATGACGAACAAACAAAAAGGATAATAATAATAATTAATAAACAAAACAACAATTTAATTTCCAGCAGTAACCCGTACACGATACACGAACACGCAAGAATCGTTATAAATGAAGAACATTCAAGATTTAAGAATACAAGAAAAACAACAATGACAACAAAAATTTAAAAGAACATCGAATCGTACTTGTTTAACGATTTTGGTAAAAAAAATGTTTGCACTACTTTGAGTTACATATTTTATTATTAACGGTATTTTCACTCTCTGATAAATGACGTATTGACGGATTTAGGTCAAAATTTGTATTTAAGATTCCTTTCCTTAACAATATTGCATACTAGACCAAAATTTTCGAATTATATTTTTTGGATTTTTATTTTTTTTTCGAAATTATATTCTTATGCTTATATATTACATATACAGTCGAAATTCGATAACTCGAACCATCACTTGCCAAAAAAATAATTCAAGTTATCAAGACTTCAAGTTATCAAGTAAAACAAAAAATTAATATACATTACGTAATATTTGTTTGCAAATCAAAAATGTACAGTTGTTGTGATTATTCTAAATATTCTGTTATACTTGACTGATGAATGGATTTACCGGAATGCTATATTTAATAGCCACATCCTTCTTTCTTGACCCACTCTCCACCTCTTTTATTAATTTAAATTTATCTTCAATCCATGTTTTTAATGCTGGTTTAACGAAATATCCACGTTAGCTTTACTTTTAATAAAAACTTCACACTGCACTGTTAATATCAACGTCAGTATCTTTACACTTTTTATTTCGTCTTTTTTTTGTAATTTTTAAAATAAGGATTTGAATTCGTATTATAAAACAAATGTATATCAACCTAATAATGTGTGTTCTAACACACAGTGGGAATTATTCAAAAAATCGCAACTGAAAACGTAGCTTTTTCCTCAAGGAAAAGAAGTATCACCAATGAATTTTCTGGGGAATCATATAATGAATTTAACATGGGCTTGGCCTGGAGGTAAGTAGGTGCGCCCATTCTCGATGAAGATTTTGTAATGAAATCACCGGTTACATGGAATCATGAAATTCATGAGTTCATTTTCTTGGTGAAATAACTGATGCTTGAGATGTGATGATTGAGTAAAAGAAAAAGAATATATGAAATCGCTGTTGTCTTGAAATTTTCGAATTCGTAAGTTATAAGAGATATAATAAATTAGTCACAGAAAAAGATTACATGTCTGTCGGGTACTGTACCTGCTTACAAACGTATAATGTGTACACCTAAAGTATTTTAAATAAAGCATTCATTGATAAACCTACAATTATATTATATTTTATTTTTCACAACAAAACACTTAGAACATTTGTTGACGTCTGTTCTCTTTGATCACAAAATATAAATGAAATCATTCTAGAACAAAGAAATCACGCCCGACAAAAAACAGTAGTAGTTAATGGCGCGAACCAAACAAGGGAAAGCCAAAAAAAAAGGTTACTTTTTCGCATCATTTATTTTTTTGTAGCAGGTCAAAAATCTTTGTATGGAGGAAATCTTCGCCTCCGGTTTTGCATTTAATCCATACATATGTAAAAGGATTGTGCATTTATTAAAGTTTTTGTTTTTTTGTTGTCTATTCTCTACCTTCTTACTTGAGCTAAGCAGATCATGCTACTTAAATGGCAAACTGGTGACCGGCTGCATTACCTTTCATGAGTGAAATCAATACTCTCTCCTGTATGACCGCTGTCATAGGATTTCACCAAGGCATTTTTCATTGGGGAGTGAATTTCCTACTGGGCACCGGGACATGACAGCTTTCACTCACACTTTAGAGAATCACAATTTTCAACACACATATGTATATGTATACAAGGTGTAGACATAGAATACACAAACACGGTGCCCATAAACGCAATGCATTATGAAATGAACTTGGAAAAATATACAGAATTTGATAATTTCCCTAAAAAAATCGACTTATCGAAGGTGACGCTTAATAATATCTTCGAGTTATCCAACCAATTTTATTCGAATTATCAAATATTCGAGTTATCGAAGTTGGACTTATCGGATTTCGACTGTAATTAATTACATAAAATTACCATACCAAATTTCATGCAAAAAAAATTGAAGAAATTTTGTATATAAAAAAATCTAGTAAAAACGACTTTAAAAATTTATTTAGTCTACTAATGCCGGATTTACACCAATGACAAAGTTGCCAATATTTCTGCCAAAAGAATGACAAAATAATTAATAATAAATAATTTTTATTTTCGCACACAGAACCAACTTCTCGCTGAACACAATACTTACAAATACAAAACCAAAAATAGAGAAAACAGAACAACACAATGTGGTATATGAACTTCAATGTAAAGGAAAACATGAACAATGCAAAATGATCACCATAGGCACAACAAAAAGAAAACTAGGGTGAGACTATCAGAACATGAAGCTGACATTAGGAAAAAGAGAGCAGCTACAGCACTCTCACAACACATGAATGACAACGATCATATGGCTGACTTTGAAAATGTAAGAATACTAGACAAGGAGAACCGTACGTCCACCCGCTACACGTTGGAAAGTAATCGAATCCAGCAAAAAATGAGCTTGACGATGAACCACCAAAAAAACATTGACAACATAAGCTCATTATATAGTGTTGCCATTAGCAAATAACCTGTGATAAGCTGTGATATTAGTTTTAGGATTTTGTTCTGTTTAATGTTATTTTATTTCATTGTTAATTTATTAAAGTGTTGTTAAAGTCTGTAAAATTGTAATTAAATTTCGATAAAGTTAATAATGTCAAATATTATACTGCAAAACATAAAATAGTAAATTTTCAAAAAGTAAGTGTGAAACACAAAATTAAATTTTCATTATATAAAAAAACCTATTATAATATTTAGCTCAATAAAAAAAATCCCATGAAGAAACTGAAAAATAACTGGCGAAACGTAGGGTACACTAAGATAAATTAGTTTTTTTTATTAATTGCATCCAACCAAAAAGATCATTTAAGCCCAAAATAATCAAATAATAACATTTATTGGCAAGCACAGAATTTTTGTATTTACACGACTTCCATAAACGAACCAAAATAACGAGATATTTTGAAATTATCAAGGACAAAGAAACAGAACCAAAACACACAAGACTAGAAATAAAAATGGAATCAAGAACTAAAAATATTGCCCTGTTAAGAGCATTCTTGATTTTAGAAGAGCTTAAGGCTTAACTACATTTACACTGGCGGATCCACTTACGAGGGGGTTTCGAGACTGGCCCCCATGACCGTTGGAGACATTAAATTAGTTAACTATTAGTATGATAGTCAGATTCTCTTCGATCAATGTTTGCTAAGGGTTTAGTTTCGCCTGCCCTATGTGCTTACCTAAAACTGCAACTCTTCTTCTTTCTTGTGACAATTTGCACATTTTGGAAAAGAGCTGTTATATGTTTTTATCCACTTTATGCTGACATTCGTTGAAATTCAAACAACATGAGAATTTAAATTTACTTATACACAAACTATACATTAAACAGCACTGAACACTGAACCAATTCACTTGGTCATTCTACTGCGCACCTCTTTTCAAATTTCTTTCCTCATCTCATTAATTTTGACAGATAGGTAGACATACACAATCACCTTCCAGAGATGGACTTTATTTACATGAGATATCATCCTGAGTTATTGTGCAGTTTTGAAAATAGTATTACATCTCTGGCATTGTACTCATTATCTCTTGTGCACAATTTTTGTTCTCTTCAATCCACTCTCTGCGTCATAAACTAATAACGTATAGACCGGAAACCTCTGCTTTCATTTGACATTTGCCTACAAGCTGAAACACGCACACATGTAACTTTTCTGTTCCTCTTCCTATAGGCACATAGGCACCTCAGACCTAGTAATTTGTTTTTGTTTTGTTTTTCGATTTCACATCTATTCATTAATAGAGTTTCAAAGCTACAAATACAACAATGTAAACAAATGGTTTTTGGGGGGTGAAACTCACGAAAGTGTCCAATCTTATTATGGCTTATTTGTGCTCTGCGTAATCGACGCGACATACATACGTTGGTCAAGTAATTTGGTTCAAGCTATACTTGTTTAGTTCAATTGTAATTTTGCTGTTTATTTTCTAATTGTTTGAAATAGATCACCTGGTCAGTAGGCAGTGGAAGAAGCATCGACCTCTTCCCAATTAAACCATACTGATATCAATGTTTTGAATGAAAATTACACCATATTTTTATCGATGTCTTGAATGAAGATCTGTGTTTTCTCTTTTAACATCGATATTCCATTAGCATTTCGATTTTATGATCTTATGAATCTATTCTTTTTACCGGTATACCGGAGAATACACAACGCGCCTATAGAAGTTTCACTTCATACATCGAACAAAATCTATTACATTAAGTATCAACTTTACCTCTTTTTATTCTATGTCCCTGTTAATTTTGTTCTTAAATGTCAATTCTTAGTCCATCGCTAGACTACCGTCTTCAATAATCTAGCGAAGGACTAAGTTGGTAAACGTCAAATACCAGGAATTGTGTTTTATTAATAGTATTTCGCACTTAGTCCACTGAATAAGTCCTAAACCTTCACTAGTCAATGTTTATTAATTTGGGTGTCTGGGTATACGAAATATTTAAAACAATATTAAATAAGTATAATGAGCTTATGAAAATATTTGCGTTCATATGCTTTTAGAAAATTATTTAAAAAAATAAAAAAAGTTATATAACTTACAAATTGCCATATCAGCATCATAGGGGCGCTTAAATCCGTCTTCTATATAGAGTTTGTTTTTAATAGCGATGTCGTAGTCCTCAGGGCACTCAAAACCATATTCCAAATTATTCCAAGCATGAATTAAAGTCATATTTTCAAGAGGAATTCCATCTTGCAAGGAATTCGCAACGAGTATCACCAGTCCAAATGCAATATAATATAACATCATTCTCGAGAATAAATTCAATTTAATAACAATTCAAAAAAAACTTGTCTGAAATATTTAAGTAATCACTGCTTAATTCGTAAGTAGGTACATCTTAATTGAAACTCTTAACAATGTGATGGATATTATTTTGGCAAACTGATATTTATACCTACTAATAGATATATGCATGCCATTTTTAAGATTTTATACAAGTATAACACGGTTTTTGAAAAAAAAAAAAAATATATATATTGTTCTATATAACAGTACATTCTGAATTAATAGAGACAGTGCCATGATAAATAATTTGTCTTTTTTTCTGAAAAATACTGCTTCCACCTGAAAAGTTATTTCTCAATAAACATTGTTTAAAAGATAATTATACAAAGATGTATGAAGGTATAAGTTATGATTGGATACATGCCTACAATATAACAGTATGATGTTTTTACAGTATTACATTGTGACTGTATGATCATGTTATTCCCTTCCGTATAGTCCAACTGCCACACCTTTATACTTCCAAACTGTCATCGGGCTACTAAAACCCTGTGGCCCTTTAAGCCTGATACTGTCATATTTTCACACTGTTATTGCCATACTGGCGATCTTTCACACTGCCTCACTGCTAGATTCTCAGTTTCATTGACACACATTTACTGTACACTGTCGCACTTAAAACCGAATATCCGACACTGTTACACTATCATAACTGTCAAACTAATGATCGACATAGAATTCCTAAAGATAATTAATATTTTTCTTGCTGATTATACTTAATTTTTTATAAGTAAAAATAAAATTAATTTTTTACCAGAATTAATTCACGCCCAACACTGTATTGTTTTTAAAACTCAAAATAGAAAAATTGTTAATACAGGTGAAACTGACATGGAATAGGTTTTACGAGTACACACGAAAAAACCAAAGACTGTAAATAAAATATTGTTTTATAATTTGTAAACAATTCGAGCAATGAGTCGCAGTTAGACAAATTTTTTTCACCCTTAAGTTATTTAAATATTATTCTCTTTTAATGGGGAGGTAGTAAAAATGAAATAAAATTAAAAATACAAATTTAATTTTCTGTTGCGATAAGAAACTAACTAAATCTTAAAAATAAATTGACTTAGATAACTTTGAAAGTCTGCTGAGCATAAAAAAAGAGTATTGATTTTTCTTATATAAAATAACGTTGTTTAGAAGATACTGTTAGTATCGGTTTGGGGAAAAAACTGGGTTGTCAGCAATTCTTGTATGTGTCTCCTATCAGATTTAAACTAAAATAGATTTTATTTAAACGTGACTGTTGATAGGTACCAGCCGGCGCAGTAAATCAGGCTTTTCGGCAATAATGTGTCGAAGGTTGTTGAATTGTTTTTGGTGTTCCTCGATTGAACCTCATGTTTTTTTTAAAAGAAAAATTGATCAATCTGCAAACGTTAGTCTGATCCTCTTATAGGGCACATTAAAATATATTTTCCGAGATTGCACGTCAAATCTTTGTTACAAATGATCACCAACGACGCTAAAAACACCTCCTCCTTCCAATTGCAACAAAGTTGAAACTTGTCTAGAAATTAATATTTAACGAATTTAATTAACGTGTTGCAGGTAACTATCCAGTGATAGTTCCTGCTTATACCGCGATTTTAAGGCGTATTCTCATTTAGTGCACCAGATCGGAGGGCTTAGTCATTTGCAGGACGATATTTTTGCCCTGACTGAGACTTGACTTAATGCCTCAATTTTAGACACATAACTTTTTGATAGCGAGTTCTTAGTTTACCGAAAGGATCGTCATGTTGATATTATGAATTCAGTTGGTGGCGGGGTACTTATTGCTGTAAGGAGTAATTTCTGCTCTACACAAATAGTCTCCTTATTCAATCTAACAATTGAACTGTTGTGCGTCAAAATAACTAAGGAATCTTTAGTCTTATTTGTTTTAAATGCTTACATTCCACCTAGAAGTCCTGTTTCATTATACACTGAACTCTCTTTAGCACTAGATTTTAGTTTTAGCTTAGGTAGCTTTGACAGTAATATGCTTCTATTTTAATCTTCCTCGCATTGATTGGGTTCCTTCTGATGACGAATGCTATTTTGAAACTTCCACAAGTTCATCCCAACAGGAGCTCCAAATGTTGGGTAATATTATCTCTACGGATTTATATCAAGTTAGCTCTATACACAATTTTAAAGATAGACAAATCGACCTTGTATTCTCATCTGACGCCGCGCCGTTAGTACAGTAGTTGTAAAATCTACTTCTGCTTTACCTAACATAGATCGTTATCACCCGCCTCTTGACATTTTTCTTGACTTGAGCCTTCATTTACTAGAAAATAGTAATCCTCATGACTATTCAAATACTTTTGACTTTCGCAAAGGTAATTTTCAACAGCTCATGGATAGTTTAATAAACTCCGGTATAGAACATTTACCGATTTCTAATGATCTTGACTCAACTATCTCAAGCTTCTATGGTATTCTATTTTGATGAGATGCATTAATGAAACAGTTTTAAAAAAAAGATCAATTCCCTCTAATTCTTCTTGTCATCCTTGGTTCACAAAAGAACTGAAATGTATCAGAAATAAAAGAAATAAGGCTTGGAAAAAATACATTAGGTTTTTGACGGTAGAGAATCAAGTAGTTAACATTTCCCTTTTTGAAGAATTAAAAAAACTTTCTTTCGAAATCTATAGCGAATATCTGGAAACCATGGGGCGTTCTTTGAAGTTAAACCCGAAAAACTTCTGGAAATTTATAAATTCTAAAAAGAAATGTGACGGGTATCCAGAAAATCTCATCTATAATGACGTAATCTTGAGTACAACTTCTGAAATCTTTGAGGGACTTGCAAGTAATTTTAGCCAATCCTTCATTGATTCACCTGTAGTTATTGACGAAAACTATTTTCATTTTTTACGAAATTGTCCTCAAGTATCATTTAACAACATTTAAATAGAGTGTGAAAAAGTTTTGAGCTTTTTGTCACATTTAAAAGAGGACGATTCTATTGGACCTGATGGAATACCACCTGCTATATTAAAAAAATGTAGGTTCATTTTAGCTCTTCCTGTGAGAAATATTTTTCAACTATCTTTGAAATTAGGTAAATTTCCTTCAGTTTGGAAAAATGCATTTATATAACCCCAATATTTGAAAAGGGAGTCAAAACCAATATTATCAACTATAGACCAATTTCTAAACTTTCTTGCATTCCAAAGTTGTTCGAATAAGTTGTATGTGATAGTTTGAAATTTATATGTAAAAATATTATCTGCAACCAACAACATTGTTTTATGCAGAAACGTTCTACTATTACTAATCTAGTTGTATTTTTGAATAAATGTTTAAACTCCTTGGAAAGTGATCAAGAAGTTGATTGTGTATACACAGACTTTTCGAAAGCTTTTGATCAATTATCTCATGAGATTATCAAGTTTAACATTAATTCATACGGGTTTGCTCCACCTTTCATCAAGTGAATATAAACGTATCTTGAAGATAGGTTATATCAAGTCAAATTCAGAAATTCTTACTCATGGCTCTTTATTGCCAAATCAGGTGTTCCGCAGGGAAGCCATCTTGGACCATTACTCTTTATATTGCCTATTAATTATGCTCCTCTCTTTGTACGCAATAGCGAAATTCTTATCTTTGCAGACGATATGAAGATTTCTAAAAATAAATCATCTCCAAAAGATCGAACTCTATTGCAAGAGCATATTAACCACTTTCCCTTTTGGTGTGAAAACAACAGTTTGAATTTTAACCCGACAAAATGTCAAACAATGACATTTTCGAAAAAACGTTCTCCTTCTTCTTATGACTATGTTATCTCACGGCACATTTTAACTCGTGTTATAACTGTAAGGGACCTTGGAGTTCTCTTTACGCCCAATTTAGACTTTTCTGCCCATATTAATATCATCGTTAACAAAGCCAATAAAATGTTAGGTTTTATGAAGCGTTGGTCAAAAGAATTTGTTGATTCGAACGTTACCTGTGCTTTGTACAACTGCTTGGTTCGTCCCCATCTTGACTATGCATCGCAGGCTTGGACTCCTTTTTACGATATTCATATTGAGAGATTAGAATCTGTTGAAAGAAACTTTACTCGTTTCTTCTTTTTGACGTAATATTATTTGTTTATATTTTCATTTTTTACTTGTGTAAGTGTTATTTGTAATAGAGTTTGCCTACTAACAACTAACACTGCACTAAATGATGAGCCGGTGGTATAACACAGTTTTCTGTGTTGGCAAACCATTGGTCGGAAGACGGAGCTTGCTATAGCTCTCTTCGGCCAACTCTGATAATGTGTGAAAAATTGTCGAATGCCTGCTTCTAAATCCAAACTGATGTTCAGGTATTATAGGCGCTTTTTTTCTATTATTGGTTGCAAGCGCAGAAGTAATATTCTTTCAAAGACTTTTGAGTAGAAACGAAATGGATCTATAAGATTTTCTGAATTTGATGGTTTTCCTGGTTTGAGAACCATTATAATTTCGCAACCTTCCATTGGCTCGGAACGTGCTCTAGCCTTAGACTGACATTTATTATATAAAGTAGATTAATTAACCCTTTGCCAGGAAGCATTATGAGATCTGCGGCCGTAATTAAGTCATATCTCGGAGCTTTCTTATACTTAAGCTTTCTAATTTCTCTCCTTAATTCGGCAACGCTAACATTTCTTTTTATGCAATTTTCGCTTGAGTTAGAACTTATGTTTAAATTTTCATTGAGTCCCCTTGCTCATCAAAAGATTTAAGTGTGTTCTCCAGGTAACCCGCGGAAACGTTTACTTTCTCTTTATCGCTTTTTGTCCATTCGTTTCGCATTTTTGTGTCAACGTTGCTGAAGCAACTTTCTTTTTTGCATAAATTTATTCAGCCTTTAGAATCCGAAAAAGCAATATTAATGATACCCTTTCCGGGCTTTCTTTTATGGGAATGGCCTCATTCAATAACAGAACTATCAGCTATCCGGATAGGTTGGTGTTGTTGTATTCCCATGTAATATTTTTTTTTTGGCAGCAGTTGCTTTGTCATCAGCTGTGTTCTTACATGGGAATACAACAACACCAACCTATCCGGGTAGCTATAGTTCGGCTATTGAACGAGGCCAATTACATTGAACATCAAATTGGAAAAAATAAAATGCACGACTTGATCGCTCGTACTTGCTCCTATTTTCGATCACATTATATGCAAAAGATTCTTATTAGAAACAGCTACATGTAATTTTAAAGTCGTTTTTTAGTTAATTTTTTATATATAAAAATTCTCAAAATTTTTCCAAAAAAAAAATTGGTATAGAAATTTTAAATATTTAATAACATAAATTCAAAGACAAAATTTCAGAAAAAATCGTCCCCCGTTTTCAAAATTTTGAATTTTCAAAAAAAAAAATTTTTTTTTTCAAAAATCCAAAAAAAACTATTTTTCGAAAATTTGCAGTATAGTTTAGAATTTGAAGTAACTTCGATATAAAAATTTTTATCGAAATTCTTTGAGCCGTTTATCGGAAATTCGAAAATCAATACAATGGTTGTATGGCAGGTACCCTTAATAACAAAATATTTGAAAACATTTTTTGGCCAAAATGTAGACCATATCCGAAGTAGTACACACAACAATTTTTATTAAAATCGTTAGAGCCATTTTCGAGATAATTAAGATGGTAGAAAAATTTGTATGGCAAGTACCGTTATTTTTGGGGCTAAAACGACGATTCAAAAATATATTTTGGACAATCACCTAAAACGCCTAAGCAACAAGTTTGAAAAAAATCAGTTCAGCGGTAGATCGTTCTACAGACAGACAGACGGAATTGCGGGACCCACATTTTGGTGTTCTCTATGATCGTAATGTCATGTTTGATTGTTAGAAAAAATATTTTTTTTACGAATGCAATACTTGCCTTATAGTACCTATAATCGCAAGTAAAAACCTATCTCCAATTGCAAGTTCATGCGCTGATTTTCAGGTGGCGCGGCGTGGAATGCAACTTAGGTACCAGGGGCATATTTCATAAACATCAAGAAGTGACAATTCTACAAATTTGTCGCACTTATCTGACAAGTTTTCATTTCATATCGTATTGACTGGTGACATAATTGTCAGTTAACGACAATGACAATTTTGTCGTGACAATATTGTCACTGTCAGACTATGACAAATTTCATCAGTATTAGAAATTTCTTACCAAAATTGTCACTTCACGGCCGAGATTCAATTTCCTGTCACAATTGTCACTTACATACTGACAAAATTGTAATTTGTATTTTTTTTCTGTTCCATAAAAAAATTGTCACTACAAATTTGTCAGGAAATTTGTGACAATTTTCAAAAAATCCCTGACAATTCACTGTCATGACAATTCTTTTATGATCCGAAATCTTGACAAGTGCCACGAATTAATTTTTATGGGACAGAATTTAAACAATTGTCAAGTTCGCATTTACAAATTTTCACCTGTCGCGCATATCAATGCGGGCGTTCACTCACTTAGTAGTTATGTTATCTCGGACGTTCACTAAGTTATTCTCAGCACATCTGATGATGTTCTCATGAAAGATATCTTGAGTTATCCCAAAAAACTTAGAATAACTAGCTATCCGAGAACAAATGTATAGAACAGCTGACTGCAGAATTTATTTGGTATGCGTTTTTTTCTGATTTTTTGACAGCTATCAGTTAACCTATCTGATCTGCCCCCAAATATACTCGGATAATTACGTATCCGAGATAACATATTTAATAAGTGAGTGAACCCCACCAATAGCCGTGTTTTATTGGGAAATTTATCCACCGTAAGTTTATCTGTCTTAGCATTTTACATACAATTCGCTACGGTCGATAAAAAGCTAAAGTAGAAGCTACGGTGGATGACTGCTTGACCTTTATTCGAGTCTCGAATTTGATTTTGTTCGTTTTGTTGGTACGATTCATAATTTGATTGAATCTCGATGGATGTGTTCATGGAGTCTTATAATTATTAATTTCATTCGTAAGACAAATCGATATTTTTGATTCTTTTTTTTTTTTATTTTTATTATTGGCCAGTTTATATTTCTAAAATCTTAGATAACTCCATTTTTATTTTTTAATAAATTATAGACTGTAATTCTAAAAAGCTTCTCACTTTTACTATTAAAAACTATATTCTTTGCTCAATTTTCTGGAGTACGTCTAAAATTCCACCTATATCTGCAATTTTGTATACCCCTAATGTCAATTAATCAATTTTAACAAATTTCGATTTCTATTTTGAAAAAAAATCAATAATCTATTGAATGAATTCCGTTTTACTTTTATTTTTGGCTAACTAAGACCAATATTCGTTTTGTGTCCCATTTTTATTGATAGTTATAAATAAACGGAGTTTTGTGGAAAAAATCATCTTCTTATTTAGATCTACAAAAAAGCAATTTGAGAAGACAAACCAGATTGGGTGGAACTGCACTATAGAGAAACTGCTCGACACTGCGCCACAAAATATTTATTCGTATCAAATTCTATGAGCTATAAGGCTAGGCTCGTACATATGCAACTTTCAATTTTGCAACAGTTTGGTTGCTAAAGTGAATACGAGTACCATGGACTTATATGAGAGTGCGCGCACATGCAAGAACTATTCAGCAAACGTGATTCGAGCAACTTAAAACTTAGTTTCTTGGCACAAATCGAACGATCAGGCCAAATAAGTTCTTCAGCTTGTATCACACCGAGCTATATGTAACTGGATGCACATTAAATCAAAATATTGTCTGTGTGTTGGTTTATCTCGTTGATTGATTTTAAGGGTCTTATGTGCGCGATCATCGTTCAACTAGGGATTAAACTATTTCGTTTCGGAAAAATTGCATGCGCGACTAGCCTAAACGCACTAAGCGGCAACTGAACTTCACAAAATGTGGTTATTCTTCTCTGTTTAATGGACGTTGCCCATGGACGGTATCCGCTTCACTACCCGGGCATGGACTGGGTGTACATTTTTGTGATCCCATTGTTTTTTTTTTCTGGACATGTGCATGGAAATGGCAAACCAAATGCTAACTATTTGTTCCTTACTCCGCCTATGTTAAGTGCAGTCTGATAAGTGAATATTGAATTGAAAGCTAAACATACTCAGAAAATAAATTTGTAAATTGACTTGAAAAATAGAACTCTAGCTATCGATCTACTCAGAAAATAAATAAAAGCATGAAATATAGAGGGGAAATGTAAGGGGAGTGAATAATTTAAGCTACGTCGTAGTGTGCTTTCGAAACCAAGAAACATTAAAAGGAAACAAGCAAATCTCCGGGAATTTTGTTTCCTCCTGTGGGCAAGGCAAAGACGATTTTTAAGGCAATACAAAAATTGCCCTGTGTAATAAGGGACTTGACCATAGTCTATGAACAAACCCATTCACTGATCATTTTCTATTGGTGCAAAATGAATTTTCGAATTTAAAATTACAAATACAGACAAAATTAAAACAAGAAATAGGTTTGTAACATAACTTGAATATTGGCACGTTTTTCTACTTTCTATTTTATATGAGTAAAAGCTAATTATTGTTCATAATTTTGACATTTTCTTAATTTTACTTTGCAAAAGACTCTTTCATTACTTGTGACTGTTGTGCATTTTTACAAAAATAAAAAAACTACTTTCCATGATACGGTCGATGCGTTTTTTTGGGAATTACTTACGGTACATTGGATAGATTCCTAATAAAACACAGCTATTGTTGTGTTAAAAAAGCACGAAACACTTATGTGTCTTACCTTCAGATGATTTTCTCACTGAACAAAATTTGTTGCTTCGTTCAAAAACAACTGAATATTTAGATTAAACTTTAGTTTTATGTTGTGGCACTTTTATTTATTTATGTATTTATTTCAAATTCGGTTTACTTAACTTAGTAGGATTAAATGTTTTATAATTTAGTGATAAGTGATTCAGCTAAGGCAGTGTTTTTCAAACTTTTTGAATACGCGACCCCTTGGAGAGTAAAAAGATTTTGGCGACCCCCACATTATTAAAAATACTTTGCCAGTTATTTAAAAAGCCACATACGCTGCTCTTTCATACCCAGTCTAATTATAGGTATGAGATTTTAGTTATTCGCGATGAAATTTGCCCGTGTTGCTAAAAGTTAAAAAAAAAGGTGCAAGCCTTGCAATAATTTTAACTTTTTTTTATTCTTATGTGCGCATTAGAATTGCCATTTTTTTCAAGTGGGAGTACTTATTGATAAAAAGATTAAAGTCGTTTTTATTTATTTTTAATTTTTTTTTATATATATTCTACACTCGCTCAATGGATTATACTAGCCTTTAAATGTTTCAACACAGCGCGGGCGTGAGGGTGAAGTTAAGGGAGATAAAGAATGATAGGGAAAATTTGTGGCGCAATGTTCCGAGACTGTAGGTGGTTGTTGTCTCAGATTTTATCTTCAGGGATATCGGCTGAACTAACGCAGAGAAATTTCCGTGTCTTATTTATCTATGTCCCTTATAATTCGCATTAATTTTTTTATTCTTTGTCATATTTTATCGGTATACTAGTTTTACTCAATCACATGTTGCTAATTCTATGCCTAAGCAGCATGTAATGAGTAAACCAGCAACTCATTATATGACATTTATTTTTAAAATTGGTTTTTAATGGAAAATAAGAGGACATAGACTACGGCAGGGATCGAACCTGTGACCATGAGGTTGACAGGCGAACACACAACTATCGCGCCGCAGCCACCACGGAATCCCGGATCCCAACTGAACCCTTTTTTTGTTTCTGATGATTCTGAATTTGAATGTGAATGTATAAGTATCTGAAAATAATTGGGCACGTAAAAATAATCACAATAAAAAATAAGGTTTGTTGCACAATTATGATAGAAAAAACGACAAGAATCGAGTTTGACGTCCAATTTTATGAATGTGTGTTTTATGGGGTTAGTGCTTCTGGTTTCGATTCTGATTTCAAATCCAGAAGAAAAATTCTCTCCTTTTCAGAATCAGAACTGTAATTTTTTGCCAAATGAACGCTTTCAGAAGAGTCCAGAAAGCTTCCGGATTGAGAAATAAAAACGACAACATTGTTGTGATGTGTTGTTTACGATTGATCATAATGGATAAATTTCGTTTTCCATTTTTTAGAAGCATTCCGGAAGTCTTCTAACACCATTCAATTGGCAACAAAAAATCATCTTCTGACGGTTCTGAGAAGAGAAATTCTCTTCTTGATTTGAAACCAGAATCAACTCAAGAAGCACAAATACATACATTCATACTCAAATGTCAAAACACTATTTTCTCTTTAGTTTTTCGTCTTCGTCGTCATCAGATGTTAAAAGAAAATCACAGCGTGGTACATCCGTGGATCCTTCCGTTCAGAAGATTTTTGAAGATATTTTAACAGATACAATAATAAGCTTTCAAATTCCTCTCATTATACTGAGTTTGCATAATTTGGAGAAGATGCTATCAAGTTAATTTGCATAACTGGATTCTGGAAATGGTTACAGATGGATAATAAATCCAATTTTGAATATATCAGCCCAACTCGCCGATAAAGATGAAATCTTATAGATATAGCTGCTGAGAATGTAGTTCAATTTAACAGCTATTGATAATTTCGATATCAAAAGTAAAATATCGAGAGCTGGCAAAAGAGTCTTTAAGATTGTTAGTGACATTCTCCACTTTTTATCTATGTAAAATCACGTTCTCTTAAAAAAATAAGAAGCGAAGTAGGTTTAATTTGGAAAATGATTTAATTGTTAACGTCTTAATGATAAAACCAAAGTGTAAACATTCCTTAAAAAATAAGCAGACACACCCGTCTCACTAAAAAAAAGTCTGTGTTTTATTTTGTTTATTACAGGACTGACAACGGCCAAATTGCAAAAATGCAAAGCAAACGGTCCCTAAACGCAAACATAAAAATCCTTGTAATGCAGACTGTGCCAGTTTATTCTTTTTTCTTGTGCAAAATCCATTAAATTTTAAAGTTATTTTGAGCAATTCACTTGCTTTTCAATTTTAACCGGCTTCGTATATTTGCTTAAGCTTGAGATTTATCTTGCAAGTCTCTCGTTTAGGAATTTGGCCAACAATTGTTTTTTAATTTTACCAACTTCCGAGCATCGTACGAGTTTTAATAAGAGTGATATATTAAGCCCCTATTATTGAACGGAGGGCTGCATAGGATTTACAAACTATGGAATTAATGTGATTATCACATGTCAATCCGCGGTTAAATGGTATACGTAGGTTTTTTACCGTCTCAACAAACTCTATGGAAATATTATTCATAACTATTGGAGGAAAGTAGGATAAATCCAAAGATTTTCGTGATGTTAACAAACACTTAATTTTTTAGGGTTTAGTAGAAGTCCGTTTGCTCCGGGCCAGCGTAATATTCCTTCAAGGTCTTGGTTTAGGCATGTTGGGGTCATGTTGATCAAAGACAAAATATCAAAAAAGATCATAAATTATTAGACAGATGTGTCTACTTATACTTAATATAATCATATAATATATATCAATATAGTTTCAAAAATCAACAGCCTGGAAATAGTTGGTAAGAAAAAAGATTTATTGAACCCCTACAAATAAAAATGACACGGAGTTTAATACCAAAACATTATGTAATGAATGAGTTATAAACTTCCTTTAGGCTTTAATGTAGGTAACCTTAAGAAATGTATATTATTAAGTCTAGTCTTCTTTGTTTTTTATTTCTCAGCAAATCCTGGCGTGGATTCGGCTAAGGTGATTTGTGATAGTTGACAGTCACAAAAAATAAATTTGGGCTGCGTAAGGTGACTGTCACATGTGATAATCACATTTTTGTGACTTTTTCTTGTGACAGCTATTTTGGTGTCATTTTCATACAAAATTCATTTGTTTTCTAATTTTGTAAATTTGTAAAATTGCTTTTATGATTTCACAAATTCCGAAAATAGAAACCATATATGTTCATGTGCACACCCATATACATTACATTCAACAAAGTATATCCGATAAAACAGAAGTATGTACATGTAATTGGGTAAAGGCATTGGCGCAAAATTTTAAACAACCCATTGTTAAGGGCTTAACAATTTACTAGTTAGCAATTTCCTAAGTGCTTATTGATTGAATAACTATTTCAAAATATTTAAACCTTTTCTAAACTAGTAATTTGCTAATTAAGCAGAAAGCTGAGCATTTGTAGGGTTTGAATTTTGACGAACACAATTATTGTTGCTATGCTTTGTAAATTAATTATATGCTGATGAAAACCCAACATGTGCTCTTAAAAGGTATTAGTTATTTCTATTTTCATCATTTTAACTTCATTATTTACAAAAAAAAAAAACAACAAATTGTGCACCAGCAGGACTCGAACCTGGGCATCCTTCGTGCAAGGCTGATATACTATCAGATTCCATAATGGATTTAGCAAATTGCTAAAAGTTAAAGTAGCCATTCCGTGATTTTAACTTTAGTAAAATGTTAAAAGCATTTAAAATTAGCTCAACCATCTTTTTAGCTTAGTAAATAACTAAAAGTGGCTTTAACATTTTACTAAATCGCTTAAAATTTTGCGCCATTGTTTTTCTCACACATATTTATTTCAACTTTTAATTTATTTTGTTATTAATTGGCATTTAGAATAAATTAATATTAGGTACAAATTAAAAAACTTTTGGCATACGAGCGAAACATTTTTATTTTCTCAGTTTGTAGAACAAAATTGGAAATATCCTAATTTAATCTCGCGAACTCAATGACTAGATTCTACTTTTTATTTTAACTTTTTAGGATTCCGAGATAATTATAACATTTTTTTTAATATTAAAAAGTTAATAATGTTTGGACTCTCAACATTGCATGAAAAAAAAAACAAATAAAACAATTTACAGACAAACAAAACCAAACATAAGCATATGGATTTATGTCAAATTTTAGTACTTCTCTTAAAGTGGTGCCAAGTTTTGTGTAATTTTTTGTTATCACCTTACACAGACGAAAATTTTTACATGATCACATGTGATTGTCGGAAATGTGACAATCACAAATCACCTTAGCCGATTTCGCCCCTGTTATAATTTATCAACATCGATTGCGATAAAGCGATGAACGTTCTTTAATTTAATAACTGTGAGTCGATCTTCTCCCATATTTGCCCGCAACCAAATTTTAACGCGCCTAAGCACGGAGAAGTGTTTGCGTCTGACATTTCTGATGGTATAGCCTTTGCTACACCCTTCTTCAATTTCTTTTTTTCATTTTTGTATCCATCCATTAATTCATCCATAGCTGAATTTCTTAGATAACCATAGAAACAGGTTGATTATTTTAAATTTGGTTGTATGGTTTTTGCAATTTCGGTTGTCGTAAATGAAAATTTCTCTGCAAAATTTTCTCCAATTCAAACCGCTGGAACATGAATGATGATCAAAAGTTTCGTTTGGAATTTATTGGTATCAAAAATAAACTTTCCCAGGGAATTTTACTGTCGTTTCATACGATTTTTTGTTCGAGTAAAATTTATTCTGTGGGAGATTCGCGACCACAGGAAAAATTTCGAGCGAATAAAATATTCCGTAGGAAGCCAAATTTCTTGAGATTCCCGATAGGGCTAATAAGCTCAGTCCCACCAAATAAAATATCAGTGAGCTTTCAATGTCAGATTCACAGACTGTGATTTAATTCCGCAAGCGTGAGTTTTATCTGTGAAGCCAGAAAGTCGTGTACACATCACATGCAAGAGTGCGATTCACTTTTTTTGACAGATAACTTGTTCACCCATATTAGGAGCTTGAATAATTTTTGTTCACGAAAATTCATTCATGCTTGCAAAAACAAATTCGACACCTTAGGATTGTTTTCTGATACGCATCATAAATATTTATGTTCAACTTAAAACGCTTATGGGCTACTTTTTCCTCTGCGCAAACTGTCTTAAGTAGAACTTAAATGCTTAAGTTTTGTATCTGCAAACGCGCCTCAATAGCACAAGATTTCTTTTTGTTCATCGCTTACGCAGAATTAAGTCTAACAGAGTTGAACCTTACTACAGAATAGTATTTGCAAATTGTTAATTCAAAATACTTAACCCATCTGAAAAATCGTTTTGGGTTAACAGATTGTTATTAAAATCACCACTGAGTATTAAATTTGGGCAAGTGAGAGACGAATCTTCTAGTAGTATCAGTTAACAGTAATGGCGAGAAGTTGATTCTATTATACGGTCTATACACCACACCAATAAGAACTTTACTCTGCGACCCTTCTATGGCAACAAACAATTACTCCTTACAAATATATATACAATATTTCGCCATTTTAATTGCATCTAATTATTGTTTTCTTCATTTTCCTTCTCGACACAATTGACATTTTGTGTGCTTAACAATTTACTCATTCGATTATATTGAAGCACATCGAGCGCGCTCTGCACATGTTCACAACGAAAAAAGAAACACACATGTGGAGCTCTAATCGCCCTAAGTGAATACTCAGACTCTGCTCTGAACTAAAAAAGAAAAACGCCTATAGTAGAATACTTAAGACAGAATTAACACTGATTATTGCTCTATTCAACGTTGCGTAAATTCTTTATGTACGTAAAATATTTTCCGTCCTATTTTAGTTACAATGCCCTTGTGTCAAATAAATAGCTTCAAATGACTTATTTTATAGCTACTTTTATGAATAACATTTTCGTCATTTAGAGGCGTTGCAACTTTATTGCAATGGATTTCTTCTATAAAAAAATATATCTCAAGAAGAATTTTTGAGAATAAATTCATTTTGTGATTACACCTTTTGGAATAACAATCAAAACCCCACACGTTTTGCAGTTGTGTCTTGTGTCTGTGTGTGACGTTTCATTGTTTTTTGTTTGTTTTAAATTTAGTTAACTTAGAACCAGAAGTAAGAAACTTGCACGTATGGAAAGCTTGATCTTGGTTAAAAGTATAAAAATAATATTGCCCTCAACAATTAATTATTCAATTTTTTATTATCTTAAAAAATTCACAAACATTTTGTCAATTAAATTTCAACAGCTGCGAAATGCTATGAATAATCCTGTTACTGATTTATCAACACAGTTTTTATGACCGAGTTTGATTTGTGGTGTTATTTTTCGTCTGATACCTGTTTAAACAATTTTAGATAAAATAAAGTTCATTGCTGGGTTGCTAGTATTTGCATGGTGTGGAATTATATTTTGTACTTGTAACAAGAATTGAATAAAAAACAAAATATTGAGAATTAGCGACGCCATTACGGAACAAATTATGTTGAGCCCGAAGAGAAATAGTTCTTGTTTGCATTTAACAAGTTAAATTGTGCTAGTTTTTTTCATAAAATTCTTTTCGGGTGTGGAAAACAACACACCTATGTATTGTTATATTTAATTACATTGAACATTCAAACAACTTAAGTCATCTTAAGATATTCCTTTGTATATACAAATATTGGGCCCTATAGGGAATCTCCCAGGGAATTTCGTTTCCCACGGAATATTTAATTCCCTCGAATTTCCTGCTATTGTTAATCTCCCACAGAATAAATTTCTTTCGAAAAAAAAATCGTCTGAAATGACAGCAAAATTCCCTGGGAATTCCCGATACCAATAAATTCCGAGGGAAACTTTTGAGCATCATTCATGTTTTCAAGATTCGAATTGGAGAAAAATTTCCCCAATTGTGTCTTTTTTGTCCCCTCTAACTGTAATACATTTAGTAGGCATATAACATTTGTCTAACAAAACAAAAATTCATTTGTAGAACGCATTAAAGAAAGTATGACCGATTGGTGGCGCTGCGGTCGATCAACGCAATTGTAGTACTATAAGATTATATTTATATGCAAGCGGTTTTCTATAGTTTTTTTTTATTTTGCAAACACAAAATAAAGACAGAATGCAGGTTTATAAAGATTTAATGCAAGCAAACCTAACTGGCTGATACCAACAGACGGTAAGCCTTAGAATGTATAAACAATTTACATAAATACCTGCAAGCTTATTGGTGCACTTTCGAGTTTCAAATCTTAAAAATATGTTACCATAAAACAAGTTTTAATTATACATGAATTTATCGTCACTGGTAAAACATTACTTAAACAAAATGTTGCTAATTAAACTTGGATATATAGGGTGTTTTTTTAAACCCAGTCGCTTACGATTGATAATCCGGAAGATCTCTCCAATCCGGGATACCAATCGAACAAGTTAACACTAGATTCTTAATTTGGTAATTTAATGTGAGTGTATGGATATAAGAAGGGTAATTTCAAATGTACATTTGTAATTATTTTATTTTTTAATGATGGCCGACACAGTTTAATATTTAATGGGTGTGAGTATGTGAAAAGAATTTCTATTCCTTCCAGGAAAAGAACTGTCATTTAATACCAATCGAATATATTCATACATGACAAATCGAAAGCGAAATAACTTGACATTATATCTGTCAATTAAACAGACAGATTGCCAACTGTCAGTGTCATTTTTATTCTGTAGTGTTTTCAATCGTAATCGTAATGATGCACATGCTTTAACAACGCTACCAAACTTATAGAGCACATGCACTGATGCACTATGTTACACCTGACATAATCAACCATCTGCGATTAATATTATTGGCCAAGCTTAGAGTACCTACGTATAGTCGACTAGAAACTAAGGCAAGTTTCTAGTCCCTAATTAGCATCCTTCCAACAAATTTGATTCTAATTATGGAAACTTTTACTGGAAAGTAAAATGGTAAAGACATCTTCTTTCATTTCAAGTCAAGTCGATTTGTGTCAGAATTATCATCTCTTACTTTTCTACCTTATCAATTTTAAATGAATTGTTTGTTGCAGTTAAGTTTTAAAAACAAATTTTTCCTCAAACTAAAACGGCTTTTTTATAATGTCAAGGATTACGAGGAATTATTTGAGCGGGCATCGAATGGAACACAATTTTTACAATTTAACAAGAAAAGCCATTTTATATCACCAAGAAATATTGGAGGTACTTTTTAGTAAGATCCGCTAAGGATACATTTTTGAAGTAAAGTTCCAAGTTTGAAATATATAGTATGTGAACAATGTATTAGTTTTCTTATGTCCTTTTCGATTGGTAATCCGGAGGAACTCTCCGATCCGTAATTCAAATCGAAAAAGTTAACACTCGGTTCTTGATTCTGAATTTGAATATGAGTATATGTGTAAGGCGGGGAAAAACAAAATAATGAAATAAAAATGTAGGGATGGGCGATGTTCATCGATGTTGGCAAAACATCGATGTTAGACGAAAAAAATATCGATGTTTCACGCCGATGTTGAAGCATGTGAAACATCGCAGCATCGACTTAAAATAAGGTGAAATCTTTTGTCAATGATCTAATGTTTATAAAGCTTAGACCCACTCGACGGAAGTGCACTTCAGCGGAACAAAGCTTCACAACTATTTATGTGAAATTGTATGAAGTTCAATTGGCGCTGGGATATATGAAGCTTAGACACACGAAAAAGAAAAAGAGAATTGCGGTAAAGAACATTGCTACAATTTTCAAAACAATGAAAGTTGAATTTATAATAATTGAATTGAATTTGTGACATCGATGTTTGAATAGTGTTGTTTGTTTTTATTTTAACATAGATGCTTTTCAATATCGCTGGCCGCGCTCACCCCTACACGACATTGTTGTTGACATTTAATCCGAGTTTGACATTTTGATGGTGTGAGCCTGCGCGATTCTGGTTTTGATTCTGTCTTTAAATCCAATGGAAATTTCTCTTCTATCCGAGAGAAGAACTGTTATTTGATACCAATCGAACAGTTTCAAAAGCATTCGGAAGCCTTTCGGACGACCAATCTAAAACGCCATTAGTTTAGTTTGCGTTCAATGAATGCAGTTATCTGCATTATGCAGACTTCTAAACGTGGTCATGCAAATTAAAGAGGTTCTAGGACGCATGTCGAGTGTGTATTGGAGAAAATACAGTATCCTTCAAGGAGAGTGATAAAGAAGATTCAAATTTATGGATTTACTTGCTTTCAAACTTAAAAATGTAGAAGAAGACCGTGCAAGAAATTGAATCCCAATTACTATCGTTTGCACTAAAATGGCATTGCATCCGCTGTTTTACTGAAAAATTTTGTTTAGCGAGGAGGCCCATTTAATTCACACAATGTTTCAAAGAAATCGGTTGTCAGAAAACAAGAAAAAAAATTGATCCTCAAAGACGCTGTCAAATAAAGTTTTACTAAAAGCCGTACCAAATACCTGATTGAAAAATTTATTTTCTCGATGGCTATTCATGAAGTTTTATTTGCTTACTCGTTCGAAAAAAAAACACCCTATACATATTTTTAACAACTAATTTCTTCTTAGGGCTTAACGCATTTGATGCTTTTAATTATTTTCAAAAACGATAAGCGAGCAGTATTATTCTCTATGGGGCGCACGAATGTATTCAAAGTTCTCTCCATTCTTCTTGCTTTTCCGACCTTTGGGTTCGCCAAAAGCTTAGAAACTATTGTCGGTTGGAAAATGATTGATTTCGGTTTTCACAACTCGGGGGACAAAAATTTTGCATTTCAAAATGGTCAACTTGATCGTCGAAAGGCGAGTCTCTTCGATGTCGACGTAGTTTGTAACCGTAAGTTGAAATAACTTTGTAATTCTGTAAAATGCACTAAAAACATGATATTTCTAGCCAATGGTGAACAAAGAATTTTTGTGACAGTTCCTCATTTGGAGAAGGGAATTCCGTATTCCCTAGCGACTGTTGTACCTAAAAATACATTCTATAAAAATCATTCGATGGAGAAGACCCTTAGTGCGTATCCCAATTACAATTGGCATGCGAGCTACGGAAATGACTGCAATGGCATAACTTCAGCAATTCGATTGGCGGTAAGTCTCGCATAAAGCTTTAAACTCTTGAAAACAGCAAGGCGTATATTTTAGATCGATCAATGCCATCGGCTTTGGGTATTGGACACGGGAACAATTGGATCGAAATCCGTTTGCCCACCGCAGATTCTTGTATTTAATCTCTCCACCAATACTCTTATTCATCGGCATAGAATGCCGATCGGTGTATATAAGAAGAATGCCTCGAGATTAATGAATTTAATCGTGGACATTTTGGATCCACCGCCGAATGGGTTTTGTTCCAAAGCGTTTGTCTTTATAGCCGATACTGGATTTCATGGTTTGATAGTCTACGATGTCGAAAACAATGACACTTGGAGGATCGAAAATAAGTTTATGTATCCTGATCCGGATTTTGGAACATTTTCAATAGCTGGAGAGAAAGTCGACATCATGGACGGTATTCTTGGTATGTCAATTACCCCACGACATTTCAGAGGTAGGAACATTATATGATTCTTGAGTATTGTGAACGACATTCATATTAGGAGGTTTAAGGAGAACGTTTCTTTTACTTTAGCAGTTTATCTAGTGAAACAGAGTGTGTTGTTGCTTTAAAGACACTCTTAAACCGAGAAATATGGCAGAAAAGCATAAAGTTTCCAAGTGATTTTTTTCCGATTGGCCGAAGAGGTGTTCAGTGCTCTAACCAGGCAATGGATAGCAAAGGAAATATCTATTGCGTAACAATGGATGAAGTGACTTTGATCAGTTGGAACATTCGAACTAAGTACGAATTCCATAATTTTAATGTCTTGGCAAATGATATAGAACAGCTTCAATTTGCAACTGGAATCAAAGTTGTACGGACCATAAATGGCACAGAAGAATTGTGGATTGTTACTTCCAGATATCAGGTATTCCGACTTGTGATTGATATAAAATAAAATATTGAATGTTTGATTTTTAATTTTAGAAAGCTTTGACCAGAAGTCGAAAGTTTGATGAAGTTAATTTTAGAATTTTGACTTGCAGTATTGAATATTTTGAAAACTGGACAAGCAATTGTAGAATAAAAGAGACATGATTGTTTTTGAAATTCGTTTAAGCTTAAGCTGATGAGTTTTAATAAAGTTTTGTTAAATATATTGGAGTTGATTATTTGTTATAGAATTAGTGACCGAGGTGAAGTAAGTTCAAGTTATGTGCTTAATGCTCCTTTGGGCGTTACCACTTCGCAGATATTCTGCACTTAATTTCTCAATTGTCATAATCCCAATCTATTATATCGGCAGAGTTCCCCTTGTATCACCGACTGTCTTTTGGGAAATCGGACCAAGGACAGCCAATAGAATATACGTGAAGTTGTTTTACAATGGAACGTTCTTCCCTAACCTTGCGAAGAGCCAAGATAGTCCTTCCACGAGGTAAGAGACGGGCAACGTTCGGGAATGATTATATCTCTTATGAGACTTTTCTGCACCGGGCGGCTAATATATCTGGTTAAGTCGATCTCTGAGTTGGGTGGTGTATAAGCGAAAGGTTCTTCGCGATGTGGGAGCCATTCACCAAATTGAGGCTGCAATCAGCTTATGAACAGGACGGGTGGGGTAATTGGCCTGATCACTCAGGAGGTGTATTATCGCCAATCCATTGTATCAGGAAAGCTGAGGGAGGAGGAGAGGTGAGAAGTGCTAATAGTAGGTAGTGAACACCTGATGGAGGAGGTACGATCATCCGAATCTAGCACTTCACGGAGATAGCGTAGATTGTAGGGTGAAGATGGTTGATGCCCACCGGTTAAGTTAGTAGTTCTGAAGCAATCCGTAGGTGCTACCACTCGGTAGTGTTAATGGATGCTACTGGGGTAGTTTAGTACACGGTTCAGTAATTGTAGGAGTAAGTGAGCAGCTAAAATTGCATAATGCGAGAAACAGGTCTAGAAAGTTGATCAATATAAAAAGCTTCGGTGTCATCATTGCCTTATCAAAATAAGGTCTATAGATTAGTTTTCTAATTAATATATGCAACTATTGTGTGATCCGTAAGGTTTTGTGATCTAGTTTTCCAAATTTCCAGAATTTCCCGAAAGATGGTTAATGGTGCAGGGTGTGAACCAAGTCTTAAGTGGCTTGTGGAGGCATCCTGCCTAGTAAGAACAAAGGTTCTTGAATGTGGCTATTAGTATGATACTAGCGATAGATGCATGGTCTATAGAAATCCATGCATATAAGTAGAAACACGATGAGATAATCCATTTATCCCGATGGTGTGGATTAGTTTCTACATAGGGCTCCCTTGACCCTAGTTGAGTCATTCGCCAAAGAGAACCTGCTAGTGCATTATCTACTTAGGTGGATGAAAAGACTCCAGAAATACCGTAATTCGGTACTGCGTGGACTTGTATCCTACTATTTTCTGCTAAGTCTTGGGATGGCCTCTTCGGAGAGCTCGCAGTTGATGTGGTTACCTATAAGGTCCGTGTATCTGTATACTATCGGGTACCCGATAGATAGATGTACTGCTGCAAGATTCTTTTAATGCCTTTCACGGAACCTCTATGTGGGTAGGCCCACCGTGTAACAAGCCTTAGTTGGCAGGTGTGCATGTTAAACCAAAATCCTGTTCGGTATTACTGACTTCTGGTCGAACCATGGTAATTGGTGGTTGGACGTACCGAGTTAGTCCCTCCTCGTGGCCAGGGGCCAACGGCCAGGGATGTTGGTGAAGTGCCTTAGCTTTCTTATAGCTGAACCCGACACGGGGCGAATCTAATGGGCTTACCGCCTCTCAAGTCTTCTTGACGGGCAGGTCGCAGAAATCGCACAGGATAAATAGAATGTGCAGCAACGCAGTCGAGTGATTATAGAGGTATGAGAAATTTATTTAATTTTATATTAACAGAAAGATTAATAGGAGAGCCGCGGTGTTCAAAGTTTTTGAATTCGCGACCTCTTTGATAGTAAAAAAATATTTTGGCCACCTTCACTTAAAAATACTTTGTCAGTTATTTAAAAAGCCATATACACTACCCTTTCATACCAAGTCTAATTATAGGTATGATATTTTTCTTCTCGCGATGAAATTTTCCCGTGTTGGCAAAAATTAAAAACAAAAAAAAATGCTGCAATCCTTGAAGTAATTTTAATTTGTTTATTCTCATGTGCGCATTACAATTGTCAATTGTGATAAGATTAATGTCGTTTTAATTTGGCTCTAGCTGTTCCCTGTGCGCGTTGCTTCCCCAGCAACTAAAATAAATTTGACGGAAAGACATTAATTTAATTAACAATGAAATGCACAAAAGTATTCGAAAAACGCTAGCAAATATACAAATAAGAACAATATTGGCTGTGTTTTTTCTGCTGTACCAGTGCAAATATTCATACAAAATTGCACTGGATAAGTTCTAATGTAAGTTGAGTGAAGAAATTTTGAATGCAAAAGCAATTATAATAATATTGCCACATTTGCAAACAAGCACAGCCAATAAGAGAATAATTTCATAGCAACGAACTTTTGCTCGTAGTAACTACAGTGAATTCATCGCAGCAATATTTCGCTCGTTGCCATCAGAACAATTTCGTTTGTTTTTCTATATATGTTTTTATTCTTTTAGACTCAATTTACATCCGATGTGCACTGGATGAAGAATAAACACAGTCATTGTCTGTTAAGTGTGAGCCGGACATGATTTTCACAATTTACATTGGAATGGCAGTGGCGCCATCTGTCAAAAGTTGGTCGTACCAACTCAGAAACCTTCTTTGGCTCATACACAACACCTTTGCTACAGATCATCAAATGCATAGCTTAAGATTCTATAAAGGACATACAGACAAAGATTAATTTTAATATATGTGTATAGATTCTGTAAGGTGGTGAGAGATATGAAGAGAGAGAAATTTGTCGATGGAGTATTATTTTATTGCTGACCACTGACCATGTTCTGCAACTCAGGCAATACCTTTTCCTCTCTGTAAGGGTTTCTGTAAGTTGAGGCAATACCTTAAATTTTTAATTTGTTTAACTGGGATTTTCCAATGGAAGGCTATAAATTGAAAAAGTCATTTTGGCATCTTACCAACAAAACAAAATATTTTTTTTTGTTTCTCGACTACTTTTATCGATTCGAAAGTTACAGAACATGGGTCCTGGTATCTACACGACGAATAATACAAGTACTCATAGGCTGAGGAAACTATACCGTACTGAACATTAATAGGGATATTATTTTGATGCGGGTCGGGGACGGGGTTACGTCTATTTGGAAGAAATTGTCTTCATAAAATAAGAGACAAACAACGGTTAAACTATGTATATAAAATTCGTTTTATCTTCTTTTACTTAGAAACAGAGGCGGAAGTGCTTTACCGTGCTGCTCTTTGATCGAGAGTGATAACCAGAATGTTATCTTATTTCAATCAAGCTCGGTACTTATACAAATTCTTTCAAAGCTTTTATTCGCCTTATTTATTTATTAAAGCTTCAAGAGCTTTCTTTTTGACAGTTTATTATGTCACTGCCAGCTAAATAAAATTAAGTTAAATTCGAAGTATTGCCAGAAAGGCTTAATATTTTTACTACAAAAATGTTAAGTTAAAAGAAAAAATGAAATTCAAAAATCTATATGTACTAGCGCACCAGCTGAATTTCGTCTCGATCCAATTAAACGCCTCCAAATGAACTGCAGAGCTATAATAAAACACAGATAGTTCAAATTTCAATGTGATTTATTTGAAAGCATGCTTGATGAATGGAACCTCAGCATTGTTTGCCCGATCCTTAAGAAAGGCGATCCTCTGGCCTGAGGCATCAGTCTTCTTAATACCGCCTACAAGATCTTCTCTGTCGTACTTTGTGAGCGCCCAAAGCCTATGGTCAACAACCTGATGGGAACTTATCAGTGTGGCTTTAGGACAGGCAAGTCCACCATCGACCAAATATTCTCACTACGGTAGATCTTGGAAAAAAAAACAGGAATTTCAAATCGATACTCACCACCTTTTCATCGATTTCAAGGCCGCGTATGACAGCATCTACAGAGACGAGCTATATGGAGCCATGTCTAGTTTTGGCATCCCACCCAAACTCGTCCGTTTGTGCAGGATGACGATGTAGAATGCACGCTGCGCCATCACGGTCGGCAAAGACCTCAACGACACATTTGATGTCAAAAACGGTTTGTGGATGGCCGTGGCGCGATAGTTGTGTGTTCGCCTGTCAACCTCATGGTCACAGCTTCGATCCGTGCCCGTAGTCTATGTCCTCTTATTTTCCGTTAAAAAACAATTCTAAAAATAAATGTCATACAATGAGTTGCTGGTTTACTCATTACATGCTGTATAGGCATAGAACTAACAACATGTGATTGAGTAAAACTAGTATACCGATAAAATATGACAAAGAATAAAAAAATTAATGCGAATTATAAGGGACATAGATAAATAAGACACGGAAATTTCTTCGCATTAGGTCAGCCGCCATCCCTGGAGATAAAACCTGAGACAACAACCATCTACAGTCTCAGAACATCGCGCCACACATCTTTCCTATCATCTTTCTCTTCCTTAACCTCACCCTTACGCTCGCGCTGTATTAAAACATTTAAATGGTAGTATAATCCCTTCAGCGCGTGTAGAATATACAAAAAAAGGCAGGGCGACGTGCTGTGATGCGAATTCTTTAACACCATTCTTAAAATAATAGTGCAAAACTCCCACGTCAACACTAGGGGCAAAATCTTTCAAAAGTCCGTACAATTACTCGCTTACGCTGACGACATTGACATAATCGGACGAGCAAAGCGTGATGTCAGTGGTGCTTACGTGAGTATTTAGAAGGAAGCCAAGAAGATGGGCTTAACGGTGAACGGAAGCAAAACAAAAGATATGCTCTCAACAAGAAAGGACACCTAGCACCGACACGTCTCGGACAGAACGTCACTATAGACAGCTATAGTTTTGAAGTAGTCAGAGACTTTATATACTAGGATCCACTATAAATTCAGCGAATGATACCAATGCTGATATTAAACGTAGAATTACTCTTGCCAATCGCTGTTTCTTTGGCCTAAGAAGGCAATTGAGAAGCAAAGCCCTCTCTCGAGCAACTAAACTGTCGTTATATAAAACGCTCATCATCCCAGTCCTGATGTATAGTGCAGAGACATGGACACTGTTAACGGTGGTTGAGAACGCGTTAGGGTGTTTTGAGAGGAAGATTCTCCGGGTGATTTTTGGTCCCGTCTGTATAGATGGGGAATGGAGAAGACGATACAACATCGAACTATACGGGCTGTACAACGACACCGACCTAGTCACAAAATTGAAAAGCCATCGACTGAGGTGGCTAGGTCATCTAGAGCGAATAGACACCAATGGCCCGGCCCGGAAAGTCTTTGATTCCAATGATGCGGGACATCGCATTAGAGGTGGACAGCGTAAAAGGTGGAGCACGCAAGTGGAAGAGGAACTCAACCAACTTGGATTGCGAAACTATAGACAAATAGCTAGAAACCGAGCCGACTGGAAGAAGCTTGTTGGTTGAGGCCTTGGTCCACCCCTGACCGCAGCGCCTCCTTAAGTGAGTAAGTAAGTATTTGAATGGAATAAAAATAAGGAGATAGTGATATAATAAACAATATTTTTCGATTTGTTTTTCGCCGCAAACAAAAAAGACCATTTATCAAGCTATCGATGACGTCCTTTTTTTCGCTGATAGTATTGCGCATTCACAAATCCAATCGAGATTTTTATAATATTTTGCAATGCCGGAGAACACTTTTCTTTGCTGATGAGTTTCTCCTTCGTCGTTGTTAACTCGCAAAAATTTGGCGGAAATTATATAATCCAGCCGAAACATCAACAGAAATTTGGCTTTGCCAAGCGTCAACAGTTGTCTTGAGTATTCAGCAGCCGATAGGTCATTCTGCAATGTCACACTCATATTTAAGGTCAATTTCAACTTCGTGAGATGTCGACACAAAGACGACGATTTCAAGCATGCATTACAATCATCGGCAGCAGTAGATTTCGGAATGACGGGAAGCGTTTGTCGAAAATCTCCGCTGATCAATATCATATCGCCACTAAATGATCTCGAATCACCTTGTAAATCCTTCATTGTTAGGTCAACTGACACCAAAGCTCGTTTATGCGCCATCGTGCATTCATCCCCAACTATAATTTTGCGTTCTCGTATTAATTTCGCTGTCGCCGAATTCTTGGTCATAGTGCACGTTATTGACTTGTCAACTGTGAGAAAGTTCATCCCCAGCTTCAAAGCCGAATGTGCAGTTCGACGGCCTTCAAACAGTGAGGCAGCAATGCCATAGAATGCAATAGGTAACGAAAGATCTTGGCGGAATTATTGCTAGAATCAACTAAATGATGAATGTCTTGCATGCACCAACGGGAGCATCGAGAAAATAAATGCGATTGTGGAATCGTATTCCAAAGCAGCGTGATTGAAGTCTACATTTACCACTTTTCTTCTCTAATAACTTTTTGTGGAATTTGTAGTGGTGATCGTGCAGTTTGAAGCCGTGCTATATGGGCACGTCTCCATTTATTTCTTCTGCTCGTACTTCTTGCGTTTGATTATTAAGGACATTCTGATTAATTATTGCGAGACGTGTATGTACATCGTCCAAGGTTAGATCGGAATTAGTGTAATAATACGCAAAACTTGAATCAATTTCAGCTAGAAAAATAGCACATTTTCTGAATAGAAAATTATAATGTGAAAAGGAAACCTGTCAAATCGCGCACAGGCTGAGTCAATGTATAACGCAATACGCAATCTATAAGGTTGTGGACTTGATCGCAACACAGCGTCATCATTATATCTCGTAAGCTTCCACACCTAAAATGCATGCAAAACGTCAAACGAATTTCACAATTAACCGGCATTTTCCAAGTTTCACGACGAGTCTTGCATTTTTAAGTCGTCCAGAAAATCCATGGAACATTCTAGACAAACGACAAAATAAAATATCAACATCCATTTTAATGAGAATCAAATACTGTAGTTGTGTGCATACAAGCGGCAACAAAGCCAAACCAAAATGAAAGGGTGTGTATACAAAATAAAACACATTAGATATTTATACTAAAAAAGCAATAACATATATGGCAGTGACATTTTTAGACATAACTCCGGTTCTAGACTTTGGACAGCAAACGGATTTCTTATACGCCCTCTCCAAACATGTCATAAGATCTCCTGAAAATATCATTCAAATCATTCCAGGCGAAAAAAAGAAGATAGCGCACCAACATAATTTGGATTGTTCTTTATATATATATAAGAAGAAAGAAGATATATATCTAATATGTATTGCTTCAATTCCGAAATCCCTCTCCGTTCCGGGATCCCAACTTGGTTCTGACGATTTTGAATTAAAATGTGATTGTATATAATATGTGAACAACATTGTGTACGTGAAAGTAATCAAAATCAAAAATAATGTTTCCTGTATAAGTGTGATATAAAAAATGGCAACAATCGAGTTTGACTTTCAAGTATATGAATGTGTGAGTGCTTCTGGTTTCGATTCTGCAAATCCAGAAGCAAAATTCTCTTCTTTTCAGAATCAAAACTATCATTTTTGAAAAGTTAACAGAAGCATGACATAAACAAATATTCCTCTGTGCTCTCCAAATAAGTCAAACCAATGGCGAGTGTAGTAAACTCTCATACCATATATATGCATACCATGCTATATCCACCTATGTATTATACTCTAGTCTTATTTAATAGAATGCTCTAGTCTTATTTAATAGAATGCTCTAAATAGATGAATAGTTATACAGTGAATAAGGTCTTATATAGCCCTTCAATAAATTCCTATTTATAAAACATTTTCCCATAAATTATATTTATGCAGGGTTTTATGTCCAAAAAGTACCAAAAACGGGTAATCTATTCCATTTGACTGTCATGATCAAATCAGCTGTTTGTCAGAAAACGCAACTAGAACTTTTGTTGGTGTTATGATTGTGATTTAATGAAAACAAAATAAATAAAAATACAAATTAATATTAAATATTGGAACATAGTTTTTCATCCCTAAGATCCTGTTTAGATTAGTAGTACCGCCACTATATCATATGTCGAGTATTATGTGTATGAGTAGCGTGACGATATGGTTTCAGCTCTCTCACGGTTAGGTTCTGAGTAGCAAAACGCATTTTTTTGGTTTTTGTATTTATTCTAGAAGTTGTGAATTTGTTTTTGTAAGCACAACAATTTTAGGTTTAGCTTTAATTTATGCAGGTTGGTTTGGTTGGTCACACAACCAAAAAAGTTTTAATCGAACAATTTTAATAATTTAAGCATATTTGCTTTGGAAAAGATGTATTTTTTGTTTAAGTCTCCATTTCTATGATTCATTGGATTAAATCGTTTTTATACAGTTTTCTTCTTCTTGGCGTTGGAAGTTTTGCATTTAAATTATTGAAATCATTTAAAAAGGATACAAAATTTAAAGGCATTTTTTTTTGTTTTATGTCCAAACTCAAAATGACTATAATTTCCTTATGTGGGCTCTATTCAACCTATAAGCGCGTTTAGCTATAATGGATCTATTCAACGTTGCATAAGTTTTATAAATGAGATTTTCGAGTTCGGAGGCATTATAAGGAGTGCATAGCACTATATACTCGCTGTAAAGCAATTATAAATACGGCTGTAGAATCTTTTACCTATTCTCAATAAACAGTCAGTCATCAACTTACTCTCTTCTTCACATAACAGCGAGTAGATAGCTTTTCTTCAGAGACGAATTCCGCTTTAGCATTGCAACTTGTCATCAGTATGAACCACAAATGCCCCCTTTTAAGTCAAAGCTTACCTCATTAGTCGGCATTTTTGTTTTACATCGTTCAGTAATTCTTGTAATTTTTAAATAACAATAAAAACCTTAATATCTGCGTTTAATATTGAACTACCATAAACCAACTATGCTAGGATGACAATAATTTTGATAAAAGCCAGTATACATGTTACTCTTGCATCTCTAAATAAAATAGAGTAGATCAGTAATTTCCATAATAAATAATTTATTTTATTTTGAAGTTGTTTTTTTTTCTTATTTTTCTAAATATCTAACTTAGGATTAAATTCGTATAAGGTGATTCCGTATAAGGCGACATTTCTGTTTGCAATGGACAGCATTTTTTGTTTCTTAGTAGATCATCGGTCTTACAAGCCAACATTCTAAAGTTTATTTCATTGGGATCTAAAGTCCCACTTGCAACTTTCTGGAACCCAAATTACAAAGAGATTAATAAATTATAAGTCTAGGAGCTATGAATAAATTCTAAAATGTCAGTGCTTTACCTGGAATCTGCAGGTTGACACCCAAAGTACTTCTTGTCCTTGCGGATTCCTCACAACTTTCATGCCACTTGCAAATTGCAATTGTTCTTGATTGTTAGCAACAATCTTAAAGGAATTAAGTGTGTACGGAGAATTGTAGATATTCCAAGCGAAAATTGTCAAAGGATCCTCGCTGTTGGCAAAGAGATTGCCTTTGCTGTCCATTGCTTCCATAGCAGCTTGAACACCTCGTTTTCCAATTGTTCGGAAGGCTTCTGGGTAAGCATTGGGGTTTTTTTCCCAAATGGACTGGTCGTTGAGAAGTCGCAGAGGCACAGAATTCTCTGTGTCACTGGCAAGAGCGTGGAAGTACAGTTGTCTTTCACCTAATAACCAGCTCGGCTTATTAACAATTCTTGGATCAATGTTAAATGATATACCTTTTCCATTGCGAGGACTCACATTTATAGCAAAAATACCGTCCATGAGCTCGAAAGTACCCCCGGCTACAGAATGAGTTCCGAAGTCAGGATCAGGAGCCATCAGTTTATTTACCGCTCTCCATGCCACATTGCGGGCGGAGTTATATACCAATAATCCAGGATTTGTGACGTCAGCTACGTAGATCATGGAATTTCGACACATACCCATGGGTGGAGGATCAAGAGTATCAACAACAAGGTTGATGAGGAGTGAAGTAGTTGGAGTGTACACAGTTTGGGGAAATTGGTAACGATGAACAAGTTTATCCGTCTTAAGATCAAACTTAAGTAGCTGAGGCGGACAAATTTGGACTCCTTCAATGACTCCTGAATCAATTGCCCACATTTGTTGACAATCATCAATCTAAGAAAAAAATGTTTTTTAAATTCAAAACTTTTTAGTTGCAACTAGTGTTTAACTTACTGCAAGACGAAACACTGAAATTATTCCTGAACAGTTTACTTTGTTGTTAATATGGATGTCATAATTCGGATATGCGAAGATTGTTGGTCCATTTGCAGAAATCTTATTAGAAACACTTGCCAGAGTATATGGAATTCCCTTTGAAAACCGTGGAATCGTTGTGAATACTCTCATATTTCCGCCAGCTTAATTAGAAAACTTTGAAAAATATTTAAAATTTTTTCCAAAAAAATATAAATATTCGTACACATATATTGCACTGCAACATCGATTGGAGTTCCCGTGTTTGGTGTCAGCAGTCCATTATCAACAGCATATTGACGTTCGATGTCTGAATGGAAGCCGTACTCAAGGACCTTCCATGCAAGCATCTGGTTAAGACTTTTGACATTTTGAGCTGAAGTGAATGTCAAAAGTATAAGAACGAAAGCAAATACTTTCAGCGCCAATTTTAAATCATTCTGAAATAAGAACAACACATAATAATTATTATAAATAGAATTATTTCAATTATTAAGTCAATTATTAATTTTTTATTATTAAAAAAAAAAAACAAATACATTGACACTATATGTCAAATATAAGCTTTTGTTAAAAGGCCTGAATGCCTTTAAGACAAAAATATTGAATCGTATGAAAAATCTATTGTGGTACGGTTAACTTAGTAAGTTGCAGGCATTTCCCACGCCATGGTACCACAATACCTATGAGTAGTATAAGCTGTTGAAGCCATTTTCTTTACCAATTTAAAAAGAATATTACATTTTAATAACATAACTCAACAAACAATTTATAAAAAGTCAAATCGCTAGGCGCTAGTTTCGACACTTGACTTGAAGTGATCACAGATATTTCTTGACTAGATTTCTAGTCACTTTGCATTAATCTTTTTCATGAACTTTTTTTTTAGACATTTTAGTTAATTTGGCTTTACTTACACCTTATGCCAGAAAAATATGGTTAATTTTTGTGATAAAGGCGGAATGTGTATTTATTGAATATTTTGGTTAATAAATACGAGAATTACCAGTGGATTAAATGCCAATCTTGCACAAAATATTTTAAGTAGACTGTCAAATTGCAAATTGCGGGCAACGAATTAAGTCATCTTTCTAAGAAATTAATAAAAAAAATTCATTTATCCACAATTGAAAAATTAGCAATATTTAAAACAAAGTACAACGAAGAAAGAGGAATTCAACATGTTTTAAAAAGTTTACTTCGCTAAAAAATCTTAGCATTTCACCTGCCAGAATTTATTTATTTATGTATTTATCTACAAGTATATTAAATACAATAAATACAACAATGTTTCATTAAAATGTAAGGGTTATCCATTTCGTGGTTTAAAAGTATAGGGCTGGAATTCGACATCTGTCAAATTAAGTTCTTAAACCAATTTTTTTTTTCAGGTGAAAGTCTGACAATTACGAAAATGGATCGCTTAACTATCGCACAATGCATAAAAATTGTTAAAACCTACTACAAAAATGGTGATTCTGCCACGGCTACATATCGTGCTTTAAGAGGAAATTATGGTTTAAATAATCGTCCAACTACGCTAGCAATTGCCAAAATTGTGAAGAAATTTGAAGACACTGGATTGGATACCGATATTGTAAGGCCTGTGCACTATCGTTTCGCTCGTATCACTGAAAATATCGATGCTGTAAGTGAAAGTGTTGCCGAAGACCCGACTGTGTCGAGGAATCGACGTTCTCAGGAATTAGGACTGTCCTACGGCGCATTATGGAGTATTTTGCATTTGGATCTACACCTACATCCATATAAAGTCCAGCTCACACAACAACTGAAGCCAGCTGACCATTCACAACGTCGTAGATACGTCAAATGGTTGCAACTCGAGGGAATATGGCTTTATTGCTCGAGCCATTTCCTGGCCGCGTAATATCTCGTCGTGGCGATATCAACTGGCCACCAAGATCATGCGATTTGACACCGCTGGAATTTTTTTTGTGGGGCTACGCGAAAGACCGCCCAATATGTGTCAAAAAGTGGTCAAAAATTACCTCAAAAGAATCGATGCTTTTTTTTTATAATTTAGTACCCGCTCAAGGGATTATGAATACCCCTTATATGTTTTTAACACGGCGCGGCTTTGTTTGAAAGATGTGTGGCGCGACGTATTGTGACGGTGGTTGTTGTCTCAGATTTTATCTCCAGGCGGCTGAACTAATGCGGAGAAAATTAACGTGTCTTATTTATGTATGTCTCTTATAATTCGCATTATTTTATTTTATTTCGTCGTCATATTTATGAGTAGCTTACTCAGTTACATGTTGTTAGTGTTATGCCTGAACAGCATGTAATGAGTAAACCAGCAACTCATATTATGACAATTTTTAGAATTGTTTTTTTAATGGAATATAAGAAGACATAGACAACGGCAGGAATCGAACCCCCGACCAAGAGGTTGCCAGGTGAGCACACAACTATCGCGCCACGGCTACGCTCCATTTGAACACACAATTATTTTATTTCCTTCCTACAAACGTAATAAATTATTATAAAACAAGAACTTGTCAAACTGATGGCTGTCAATTATTATGCATAGTGGTGATAGTAAAAGAGGGGTAGATCTGCCGAAAAGTCCAGATCTGTCAAATTAATTTAAAATCAAAAAATAAAAAGATCTAAATAAAAAAAATAAACTGATTTTTGTTACCAAACGAAAACACCATTAGTAAACGCATTTACTGTTTATGCTAGTAATATTCTTTGGCATCTTGAAAGACGAATAAGTAGGTAAGCGAAAGCTTATAGTCGCATAAATTAAAGTAAAGGGTCTTTGAACAGGGACGCTACAAAAGTAGAGCGATAGAAAAAACAAACGACACCATATTTCTTGCCGCTCTTTTGATATTTATCTTCAGTAAGGTTTGCCATTTCATGATGGAAAGATATACGAGCCAACAACTAGTCGAAATTATTAAAATTTACTACCGAAATTCGGAGTCAGTGGCCTCAACGTTAAGAGCGCTACGTCCAATTTATGGTCGTCATAATCGACCTAGCAGATCAACAATTGAGCGTCTAGTGGACAAATTTGAATCCACAGGCTCAGTACAAAATGTTCCCGTGCCAGTGAGACAAAGAAGTGCCCGTAGTGTCGAGAGTATTGCTGCCGCTGAGGCTTTAGTTGCAGAAAGCCCAAATGTGTCTCTCACACGTCGTTCTCAACCGTTGGGCATCTCTGTGACATCGTTGTGGCGAAATTTGCGAAAAGATCTTGACCTACATCCTAACAAGATTAAATTGACGCAAGAACTGAAGCCGCTTGACCACCAGAAGCGTCGTATGTTCGTGAATTGGGCAACAACTTGAAAATGATTCGGATTTTCATCGAATAATCATCTTCGGCGATGAGGCTCATTTCTGGCTGAATGGCTTCGTCAATAAACAAAATATGCGGTATTGGTCAGGCAGCAATCCACACGTACTCCATGAATCATCATTGCATCCCGAAAGAATTACGGTTTGGTGTGGTTTATGTGCCGGCGGCGTTATTAGGCCGTACTTCTTCCGTGATGATCAAGACTGGCACGTTACTGTGAATGGGGATCGCTACCGTTCAATGATAACCTATTATTTTTGGCCCCAATTGGATGATATGGACTTGAAGGACATGTGGTTCCAACAGGACGGTGCAAAGCTACACAGCGAATGTCACAATCAATTTATTGGAAACCAAGTTTGGAGAACGTGTTATCTCACGAAATGGTCCAGTCGCTTGGCTGCTTCGGTTTTGCGATTTGACGCCGTTAGACTATTTCCTGTGGGGCTACGTCAAGTTTATGATCTATGCCAACAAGCCAGCGACGATTGATGAACTTCGTACGAATATCGAACGTGAAATTGCAGCAGTATCGGCCGATTTATGCTTGAAATCCGTCAAAAATTGGGTTCAGCGTCTGGACTTCTGCAAGCGTGCCCGTGGTCTCCATGCAAAAGAAATCGAGTTCCATACATAATGGCATCGAACGTACTTTCACAGGAATAAAGAATTTCATTGATATTCAAAACCGTTTTTGTTTTATTTAAAAAAAAACTTTTGTAGCGCTCTTATTGAAAAACCCGACACGTAAAACAAAATTTTAAATGCTTTATTATATTCTTAAACAGCACTGCTTAGGAGTAGGACATTAGAACCAAACTTAATAACAACCAGTGCATATTATAACATACCTACAAACATAATGAGAATAATTCTTCCTATATGTACATTAACACAATTACTTTACTAGTGTCGTACCTAACCTCACCTCATTTTTTTATTTTTTTATGTCTAGATATGCCAAAACACAAAAAGCGTTAACCAAACATGAGCAGATTGTTGCTAGGTCGTAGTAACCATTTATTAATATTTACGATTCCCTATAATTTAAACTATAAATTAATAATAACAACCCTGACAAAATATAGCTTGTTCCAAACGAGCCTTACCCCCTTAATTAATTTTGATATATAAGTATATTTAGGCATATATGTAGGTATGTGAATTAGGGTGCTCAATAATTTTTAACCCGATTTTTTTATTAAAGAGAATTCCCATGTACATCTTTATTAATAAAAAATAGCTTAATCATCTTCTACTTCACAAATTACCAACAACGTTGATCAGAAGTTGGTTTAGGGTTTAAGATTTTTTATTAAAACCAGAATAAATTTCATTAGATTCCAAAGCCTACTAAAATCACCAAAGGTAAAAATCCTTCAAAGTATCACGAACTAGTGATTCCATCTTTTGTGATATCAAATTAGAATGAAACTCCAATTTTCGTGGACCAAAATCGATTTTGATATAAAAAGTAGTTATGAATTCATAAAGAAATGGACTGGCGTGTTATTTTTGCGGGGGAAACTAATTAAAGACATAAGTGACAAAAGAGTTTCAACTCTTTATTTTTAAGCTAAGATAAAGCGTTTTTCTCTTTTAGAACTGAGCTGTCAAAAATAGACCCCCACCCCACATCTAATCGCTCAACTAGTGCTTCTTTTTCCACCAAAGATCGTAGCACATTACATAAGCTCAAACAAATGACCGATTAAATTTAACTAAAGCTGAGCGAGGCTAACTTCACTGAGAATTTGACAATCAGACTAGAAGAACGCGCTTTTGACAGCTTGTTAGGGATGGCGATATTTATAGATTTTAACAAAATATCGATGTAAAAAGAAAAACGTATTCAGCGAAAATTTCAAACTACGCTTAACACTTAAGTGTAAATCGGCGAGCTCTGTTCGCAGATGAGTAATACTAAGATGGGGTACTTTAGTACGTTTAATTCTCCAAAACCCATTTATTTACATTGTGGTATTTCTAATGATTTTCTATCCATGAATAGATGTGACATCCAACGAAAATATGTGGTATGCAGTGAAACAACAAAATTATCAAAAATATCAGTTTTATTATTCATATGATAACATATCAGTTTCATAACGGTACTAGCTTGAAGGCAAACTAAAATAGCTGCAGAAATTTTCCACTGCTTATTTGTGCGGATCTGCTTAGAGCCTCTGATCTCTATAAAACACTGGATAGTGTATTTTTATAAGGATAACGCTTTTTTTAAAGCCATTTGAAGATGATATAAGGTGCGCTGGTACTATATATCACAGGAAGTTATATATTTATATTTTATTATTTTATACAAATAAATAATACCTGCATTTGAATTATAGCTCAAAGTACCCTCTAAACATGATTCGAAGTTTTATAGAGTTATACTGACATGGTACCAGCGCACTTATAACAGTCCCCAAGTGGCTTTATTTTGTTTCATAGAGATCTGCTCAGTGATCTGCTCGAACAAAAAAAAATAAAACGACTAAAGGGCCCAAAAAACACACATAATGTAAATGTGCCATAATATTTTCAATTCCCAATTTCCGATATATTGTTTAACGCGGATGCGCAATAAATTTCATAGTCGTTTTCTTCGTTGTCATGCACTATAGTATGACATTGGCCATGTTCAACAGATGTCGTCGAAAAAAAACCAACAACAACAAATGTGAAGCGAATTACTTCACTCCAGCGACAATATGCTTGAGTGAGATATCATATCTCTAGAATACCATGTATATGTGATTTCCGAAATTTGACAGATGGTTGCGGCCATTTTGTCGAATTTTCTGCATCTATCAAATATGATAGTTATATCATTAAACAGCAATACTCAATTTAATACACATGGACAAAGGGAAGGTTTAGGACTTATTTCGTGGACTAAGTGCGAAATACTATAAAAAATACACAATTTGTACAATACCATTTTAGTTCTTCGCTAGACCATCGCAGACGGTGTTCTAGAGATGGACTAAGAATTGACATTTTATAACAAAAAGAGATAGAGTTTATATTTATTGTAGTAGATTTTGATCGATTTTTTATTAATAGGAAATTTTAGTCCATGGTCTAGCTCTTATTCCATGGTTTTCTAAGTGATTATATTATCTGATTGTTCCTTTTTGGTGTGGATTTTGGGGTGGTGGCATCATCGGTTCATACTTCACCCTCAATGATGAATAGTTTATTTTGGATGTAATTGCATGATATGGAAACCGACGACATGTAGCTTCAACAGGATGATCCAACACTGTACGTGCGATAATGGATATTTTAGACCAGTGATTTCTGAACACGGCTATCTCATGCGGAGGCGATGCGAATTGACCACTTAGATCATTTGATTTGACACTGGTTGACCACGTCTTTTGGGATTTTCTTATTGTCGTTTCCGATTGGTTGTTCGCAGTTAATCTTTTTAATCTCCTGTTGCTCGATTATCTGTTACAACAAATGTTTAAGGAGTAATTTTTCTGTAATTGTGTGAAGAAGCAAAATTATAATAAATAAATTTGTGAATACGATATTTTTGTATTCGATTCGAATCAAAAAGGAGTAAAAACTCCGAAAATCCAATCGAAAACAACATTTATGTATGTTAAATGTAACTACATACAAACCCTTTAAGTACGTTGGTCATGTACTATAATTGTTATGAACAATATTTAAGCCAGTCTGTCTATATTTCTGTACCTCTATACCTCCAGCCTTAACAGCTCGATGAGGCGATTTTAGTAGAACAGTAGTAGAAATTATATTATCTTTGCCTCTAAAAAAAACACCCTGCGTAAGTATAAAAAGTTGTTTTTATTTCCCTTTATTTACATTCTCATAAAGTTAGAGCTTTGGTAAGACCAAAAATAATCAAAACAAATAAGAATATTTATTTGCCAAGACACAGAGGTCATTGGCATTGTCAAAGAAAAATGACAATACATCTTTTTATCAATTATGTATTAACATTATATAAGTTTTGTTGTTGTTTCAAAATTAAATAATAATATTACAATATCAAACGAAAAGTGATGTGTTTTAAAGTTTTAATTCAAGCGAATGGAGGGGCATCAGTAAGTTCTAATCTTCTATTACTGAAAAATGTTCTTATGATAAGAAATTTTACGACACTGAGCGATGTTTTTATTTTAATTATTAAGGTTAAGCAACAATTTGGAACCTTAGAGTTTTAAGTCTTCATCAGTATGACAGTATGTTTTTGTATAGAATATTTTGTGTAAAGATCAACACCAAATAGTATAATTCAAAAAAGTAGGAAATAAGTATTTGTTCTAAAATGTTCATATGTATTATTTACATTTCATCAATTAATTTGAATGCTTTAAATGTATTTAATTTTATTTCGGAATTATTGTTCCAAAAGCATAGTAAACTTGTTTTGTTCGTTTGTAAGAAAAAAAAATATTCGGAATACAAGATCTTGCTCGGTAGAAACACTTCTTAACCTTCTACTTCTTCTTCTTTTATTTGCACTCTGGAGAAAGCTGAACTCTTTGCAAGGAGTGTTCGGCTGACTCTACACTGTCATAAGGTGTCTACTCCAATTTAATTGAGCGTTTATAAAATTCGATGAGATATTATCTGCAATTCCTAAAATAAAAGGCCAATCTTCAAATTTCTGACCAATTGTGTAAACGTCCCTTCTTTCCAAGCTCATGGAAACACTGATAAATTATAAGCTCAAGAAATACCTTAAGACAAAAGCTCATAGGCATTGTAACAACGCAAAGCAATCCGGATTGCTTTGACTATGCTATTGATCGCGCCCATTTATTTTTTGGCCCCAGCTGTTTTGTACTCAGCTGTGTTTTAACACGGTATTGCAACAACACAAACCTATCTGGGTAGCTACAGATCAATCGCGTAATGTGACCATTGGGCGAAATATCTGTAATTCACTGGATAGTGCATTCTCTATCAGCCCTATTAATAAAAACGATTATTTCACTTTTAATCCATAACTTAAGCAATAGAATGTAAAGTTAATCTGGGGATTAAAATGTTCAATTAATAAGAAATCCAAAATCCACAAACAAAATCTACTACAATAAGTATAAACTTCTTAATGTCAATTCTTATTCCTTCACTAAACCATCGTCTTCGATGGATTAGCTAAGGAATAAGTTTGTAAATGTCAAATAGTAGAAATTCTGTTTTGTTAATGACATTTCTTTTTCTACGTGTTAAAAATAAACCGTCACTAAATGTTATTTTTAATATGGGTGTATAAGTATAACAGTTTTGTTTTGAGGCAATTTCAAGATGAGATAAGGTGCGCTGGTACCACTCTTGACGTCTATCCTAAAAAAAAGGAGGTTGACATTAGCTGCGTGTTATTATTTACAAAAACAATACGAGATCTGGGTTTCTATTTGGGTTTGTAGGCTTGCAAATATCAGTATTAAGTTTGGCGAACAGAGGGTAAATTTAAGTACATAAAATAACCCAGATAGTTTTATTTTCGTCATTGGTGAACTATATGGGTTATTAGGGATTGTTTATAGAAGGTGTGTTCTTTTCCAAGCCCCGGGGTAATTGGATGAAAAAAACGACCATGGGGCTTAGTGAGAGAGCTTGGCAGCAGTGTTACATTTGAGAGAATGAAAAAAATGACAATGAATTTGGTAGCACAGTTTTTATCCTCCCCAATAGCTATGTCCCCTATCACACAGGGAAACCAGTTGCTGGAGATTTTTTTGACGTTTTCCTTTAATTACCTTGTAGCTTTCACACGAAGAAATTGATGAGGAAACTGAGTTGCTCGTTTTTTGAATTGCTTTTGATTTGACATTCGCTTTTTGTAAACAAACAATTTGCTTCGCGGCTGGAAAATTCTACACAATTTTGAGTTAAACGCAGCTTATTTTTAGAAACATAAATTCAAAATAAAGAAACCTGGTGCGATTATATAGGTAAATGTTGTATTTTTTTTATTGTGGTTGTTAATAATGGTTTGCTAAATTAATATATTAAAAGGTCACGGAAAAACAATGAACCAGGAGAGAACATTGATTTGTGTGCAGATTTGTTGTGCGTTTCTCTTGCCATCCAAATCTTGGACCCAACATATGATAGTGATGATGGGAAGATTATATTGGGCTTATTGAAATGTACCGAAGCTTTATTGGTACAGTTGGACACATAAACCACTGACAGGATGATATGACTGATACCTATGGTGCTGCCTGCTGCTGCTGCTGCTCGCTAATACAGGAACGTCATTATAAAAAAAATGTGATGATGAAGCCACAAGCTGAGAGCTTAGTTAGTCCGTGCGTTCAGTTGTCGATTTTCTATGTTGAGGCCCATAATTCTATGTATGAAATGTGTACCAACTCGTGATGGATTGAATTAAATGCCTTGCCTACAAGAATTAAAACTTGAAATTTTCTTTCACAATGAATTTATTTAAGAAGCTCACTTGGTTTGGTTTAGGTAATAATATAATTGTAGGAAACAATTTCTGTTTAAAAAAAATATGTTTGACATCTATCAGATACAGAAGTCAAAATGGAAACCTAAGAAAATTTCAAAGCATAACGTCAAAAAAATCTCTTCAAATCGTTGACCGGGGAGATTTTTTTCATTCCCCTTACTTCTTGCCATTTTCACCCACAAACTCCCAGTTGCCGGCAACTCAGTTTCCTTGTGTGAAAGGGTTCTATGCCCCGAAAATTCTCTAGGCTTATGCTAAGCACCCCCAGACATAAGTTGTTGTTGGGTTTAACATGCAAATGCTTAGAAAAACACACCTAGATTTCAGTGAGCAAGACTATACAGATTAATATATACTATTAGGCTAGGCGCGCACTTTCAGTTTTGCAACAGTTTGGTTGCTAAAGTGAATATCATGGACTTATATGAGAGTGCGCGCACATGCAGAAACTATTCAGTCCGTGATTCGAGCAACTTAAAAGTGTCTTGGCACAAATCGAACGATCGCCCAAATAAGTTCTTCAGTTTGCATCATACCGAGCTATATGTAACTGGATGCACATTAAATTAAAATATTGTCTGTATGTTGGTTTATCTTGTTGAATGATTTTTAAGTTGCTTACATGCGCGATAATCGTTCAACTAGTGATTAAATTATTTCGTTTTGGAAAAATTGCATGTGCGCGCCTAGCCTTATAACACTAGATAAACTCAATAATAATACTAGATAATCAACTTCCATGAAAAAGTGAAGTATCCGGCCGCCATTTTTGACTAGGAAAATAAGAAGATTGTTCTCATACAAGTATGTGGACAGCTCTGTTTGTTTATTTAAAATTTTCAATCATAAAATGGATGACCCTATTCATTGGCTGAATATAAATATTTCCAAAATATATATTTTCTAATCACTCAACTATAACACAACAAATGTTCCTCTTCGAAAGCAAAATAACGTGTAATCAACGAAAATGAGTTTTCTTCTATTATGATAATGATTTTTAATCGGAAAGGAGGTAGGTACATCACCGAGCTAGTGTATAATTCTATTAAGTAATACTTAATGTAAGCAAAACGTTTTTCTATAAATATGCAATAGGTATAATGTTTTCTTTAACATGAATCATTTACTGAACGGAACAATTTGCTGTTTTTTTTTCATATATTAAATGATGTGATTTACAACAGTTCTAGGTTTCCAATGAGTAAAAATTATTCCTCAGTTAATATTACTGACACTTAATAATTTATTGTTTGTAAAATACTTAGCTACTCTAAAGTGTCTAAGTAAGTTAGTTAAACTTGTTTCATTTTTTGCCTTAGCATAATTTGTTTGCGAACTTAATGAATGGAGATTTTGTTTATTATAAAAATTATGGCCAGATTAAAATAAACGCAACAATTTTAGCACTTTTAAAGCTGTTTTAAAATTATGATTTGTTGTTTTAAGGCTTGTAAATATATATATGTATATATATATTGAAATTTGAATTAAAGAAAGAGATATTTTATCTGTTTAATGGAATTTTTTACCAGAGACCAAAATTTGTATTCATTACGGTTATATTGTATACCTACAACCTCGCCTTCTTTATTTTGCATTGTTATTGACTTGCTAAATGAGAAACACGTTTTTTGTTTGTTTCGACGATTTTCGTTTCTTTTTATAGTGTTACTTTGTCATGAGTTAATTTGGTTTTTGAACTTTGCATTAAGATTGATTTGATATTGTATTTAATTGCATTTTAATTCTGTCCGCCCGGCTAATAATCAATTTGTTTTTCTCCGTCTGTTACCCTTCGCCGCCACAAGCAATAATTTTCTTCATAAAATCCAACATGCAATGGAAATTTCCAATGCAGGCCACAAATTTCATGAAATGAAATCGATTTCAGCACTTATTCTTAACCATTTCTGTGGATATAAATGAAGAAATAATTTGACGTCTAATTTCAGTTCGACTGACATTTGTGCTCTTTTAGCTTTACATGTGTGTCTTGATGGGTTGAGTTGGAATTCCATAGATTTAAAATTAAATTTACAAATACAACAATGTAAACAAATGGGGTTTGGAGGAAAAAATGTTCGAAAGTTTCCCATCTTTGTCTTGCTTAGCACTCTGATTGTGAATAAGATTTCAGGATATGATTTGCCCACTGAACGAAGAAATAAAAATTTCTGCAATAATTGCTGAAATAAAAACAAAAATAAAAATTTCTTGTGGTGGCACAGGGTTAGGTATCTCTGTATATCAGGATCTTACCAAACTTGGTAGATATAGACACACAAATTAATAAACGTGGACTAGGGAAGGTCTAGTACTTATTCCGTGGACTATGTGCGAAATGTTAAAACAAAATTTCTGTTATTTGACATTTACAATCTTAGTCCTTCGCTAGACCATCGAAAACGGTGGTTTAGTGAAGTACTAAGAGCACTAAATTACAACAAGATATTCTTGGCATCATCTTCACAGCAATATGAATTAATTGCAATCACTGAGACCTGGTTAACTGATGCTCATCATAACACAGAACTTTTTAACACTAAACATTACAATGTCTTCCGCAAAGATCACTGCTCACACACTACTGGATTAGAAAGAGGCGGGGGTGTGCTGTTAGTGATTCGATCTAAGTTTTCTTGCATCCAGCTGTTTTCGTATTTATCCATTTGTCGGAACAATTAAGATATTGATCAAGTAATAGTCAAAGTTAATTTTAATCATTGTAACGAGATCATATTAATTATTAGTTACATTCCTTCTAAAAGTTCATTATCAAAATGTAATGATTGTTGGTGATTTTAATTTGCCTAAGATTGATTGGGCTTATGATTCGGATGACCTAAATTTAGTTCGATTTAATGTAAAATTGATTACGAAAGAGAAGTTATTGATTGTTTAATGTGTAACGATTTAATTCAGATCAATTACTTTACCCCTTCGAGTAGGGGAACAAAGAAGAATATACCCGAGTTAAGGCATGCCTGTCGTAAGAGGCGGCTAAGATCCAACATCCGTATACTGAGAGTGAACGTATACATAAATATGCAATGAGTAAAACAAATAGATACCTTACGCCAGGTGGCAATCCAGGTTCACTGGAAAATCCACCCTCTTCGGAGGTCGGCTCTACGGATTCTGGGGAGAGCCAATTATTGCATTTAATAAATCCCTTCTTAAAAAAAGCAAGGGTTGCTCGATCACCTCCATCCAAATCGAGTGACAACGGTAAGAAGAGTTCGCCGGTAACGCCAGACGCGCGAGTAAAAAAGGACTCAATGAAAACAGAAATTCTTGAGAAAGATAATAATGAACTTCATCAAAAAATTTTTGATGAAGTAGTAAAACTTTATCAGGAGTTAAAGAAAGAAGTTGATCTTCTTCGTAAGGAAAATGAGGTGCTGAATAATAAACACCACAATGACTCGAATGCTGGTTCGTCGCAAGCGAAAAATGTCATTTATGAGACTGATGAAGAAGAGCTAGCCCGCGAAACTGATAAGTCGTCAAACAAAAGGCCGAGTAAAAAACGCATGGTTGGATCCTCACCTGATGGCGCCTGTTTTCCTGAAAAAATTGCATCACCAAAAGATGCCAATATTAAGGAAAAACCTATTAAAATTAGGCCTTTGCACCCAATTAATGTTGTCGTTATTGCGGAGTATAACCGGCTGCAAACTATGTTAAAGACGTTAACAGCATCAGACTTTAAAGTTATTTCACTAAATAACAACAAATGGAAAGTGAAAGATCCTGAAAGTTATCGTCTCCTGTCGCGAAAACTAAACGAAGAAAATGTGGAATAGTACACTTATGAGAATAAGTCGGAAAGACCTTTACGTGTTGTAGCGAGAGGTTTGCACCCATCATGCCCAAAAGACGATATTATTAACGATCTAAAGAGGAACTATAAGATCTTAGATTGTGTGAACATCGTCAAAAGAGAAACACTAAAAAAAGATAGCGAAAGAAATGTGGTACAGCGTGGTCTTCCACTATTTATTCTTACTTTTGATAGGGCAGAGAAAATAGAGGATATTTACAAAATTAAATCAATCCTCAATATTGTTGTTAAGATCGAACCTTTAAGAAAGAGTTCAAGACTGATTCCGCAGTGTAAACGCTGTCAAGAATTCAATCACACGCAAACTTATTGCAAAAAAGAACCTAGGTGTGTAAAGTGCGCCGGAAATCATCTTACTAAAGACTGCACCTCAGATAGCAAAAGTGCAGCAACGTGCATAAATTGTAATAAAAGTCATCCGGCCAACTATAGAGGCAGCGAAGTAGCAAAAGAATTACAAAAACGGCGATTAAAATTTACGCAGTCACAAAGAAAACCACCAAGCCAAATAGAAAAGAAAGTTCTTAAGACCCCTAAGAGTTTAAATGCCCAAATACCCAAAGGAAAAGATCAATCAACACAACCAGAGCAAACACCAAAGAAAGGTAGTGTAAATAGATATGCCCAAATAACGGCTAAGAACATACCTTTACAAAAAGATACTGCTGGTGATCCACTCACCAACATCTTAAACATAATCCTTTCGAAAATTGAGGAGCAATGTGGTACAAATAAATTTATATTTGATAGGCTAACTAAACTCAAAAACAGTTATCGGCCAAAACGCCCTACCAAAAGAAAAACATGATGGAAAAGCTCAAAATAATTACTTGGAATGCCAACGGATTTTGGCAAAAACTTGGAGAACTAGAAATGTGTATGCATGAGAAAGATATTCATATTTGTTTGATATCGGAAACGCATGTCAAGAAACAATCAAATAGTAAGATCAATGGATATTTAGAATACCACGCAACTCATCCGTCGAACAAAGCAAGAGGTGGGACATCTTTATTTATAAAAGAATGCATCGAACACACGATAGGCCCAAAAATAGAGGCTGAATCAATGCAATTAATCGGTGTACAGGTTAGAACTCAAAATGTTGTACTGAATGTATCTTCCATATACTGTCCTCCACGATGTAATATTGAAAAGAATGAATTTATGAACGTTCTAAAGTTACTTAAACAAAATTTTATTCTTGGTGGTGACTTTAATGCGAAACACAGCTTTTGGGGATCTAGAGTTATTTCTCAAAAGGGTCGAATGCTCTACGAAGCGGTAATGGAAAATAATTGCGATTTTCATTCGACTGGCAACCCGACTTACTGGCCGACTGGTCCATCAAAAATACCTGACCTTATTGATTTTTTTGTGGTCAAATGAATACCCTAAAATAGAATTAGCATAACAGAAAGCTTTGATCTTTTCTCAGATCATTCTGCTGTTATTCTCACTATGAGCGGAAATCTTGTTAAAAATGAAAAAGCACCCACGCTAACCAATGGAAAAACCAAATGGGAAGGTTTTAAGAAAGATATAGAGGATAACGTTGAATTGAGGGTTTCACTACAAACGCCTCTCGAGCTTGAAGACGCAGTAGATAACTTCGTCAATATCGTACAACAAGCCGCATGGAAAAACACAACGTACCAAAGAGAAATGCCGCGCTTTAAAAACCTAAAATATCGGCAGGAAATAAAAGATTTAGTTAAAGAGAAAAGAAAAGCACGTAAGAAATGGCAGCAAACTCGAGCTTCTCAACCCAAGGTAAATTTAAATCGCTTGTGTAATTTACTAAAAAAGACGATATCAGAATTAAAAATTCTGAAGTTGGAAATTATCTTGAAAGCTTGACAGCAGGAAAAGAATCCAACTACTCACTCTGGAAAGCTGTTAAAGTAACGAAGAAACCAAAGCTCCCAGCGCCTCCGATTAAGAATGATCAAAAAGAATGGGCAAAAAGCGATAAAGAAAAAGCAAACGTTTTCGCCGATTACCTGGAGAACACATTTAAACCTTTTGATGGGCAAGTACTCAACGAAAATTCAAATATAAGTTCTAACTCAAGCGAAAATTACATTACAAGAAATGTTTCCCTTGACGAATTAAGTAGAGAAATAAGAAAGCTTAAGTATAAGAAAGCTCCGGGATATGACCTACTTACGGCCGAAGTTCTCAAAATGCTTCCTCGCAAAGGGTTAATTAATCTTCTTTATATAATAAATGCCACTCCAAGGCTAAATTACGTTCCGAGCCAATGGAAGATTGCGGAAGTTATAATGATTCTCAAACCAGGAAAGCCATCACATGATAAGAAATCTTATAGACCTATTTCGTTTCTGCCCATAATATCTAAGGTCTTTGAAAGAATATTACTTCTGCGCCTACAGCCAATAATAGAAGAAAAGCGCCTAATACCTGAACATCAGTTCGGATTTAGAAGCAATCATTCGACAATTGACCAAGTGCATAGGATCACTGACGTCATTGAGAATACTCTTGAAAAAAAGAAAATTTGTTCGGCGGTCTTCCTAGACGTGTCGCAAGCTTTTGATAAGGTGTGGCACGAAGGCCTAAATTTTAAATTAAGACAAATTCTGCCTGAAGCACTTTATACGCTTCTTAAAGCTTATCTATAAAATACACTTTTTAGAGTAAGACATGGAAACGATTACTCGGGTCTCAAAGAAATAGTGGGTGGGGTGCCACAGGGAAGTGTTTTAGGTCCAATATTGTACCTATTATTTACACGTGATATACCTCAAACAGAAGACTATCGTAGCCACGTTTGCTGACGACACTGCAATACTAACAGTAGGTCAAACGATAAATGATTCTACGACAAAATTACAAAAAGCTCTGAATAATGTCAATGATTGGACAAAAACATGGCTGATATCGCTCAAAGAAGTAAAATCAGTCCCTGTAGATTTTACGTATAAGAAAATTAATAGATTACCGGTATTTGTTAATACGGTTCAAGTTCCGTTTGCTAACGAAGCAAACTATCTCGGAATGACTAGACGCGAAATTAAAATGGAAACCGCATGTTAAAAAGAAATGCGGAGAGTTAAATAATAAACTCAGAGATATGTACTGGTTGCTCGGGAAACACTCTAAGCTCAGTATCGAAAATAAGCTAATTTTGTACAGGCAGGTGCTTAAGCTGTCTGGAATTACGGTATACAACTCTGGGGTTGTACGCGAGATTCTAATTTAAATACCTTACAAACATTTGAAAATAAACTCCTAAGATCACTTGTAAGCGCACCTTGGTACATTAGAAACGAAGATTCCCACGGCTTGCGATGAAATAAAAAATTTTGGCCGAAATCATAGAAAACGGCTATTACAACACTGCAATAGTACTCTAATCGAAATTATCGATGAGACGAATTTAGTACACCGCCTGCGAAGGACAAAGCCTTCCGATCTGGGGCACTAAACGAGAATCCGCTTTAAAATCGCGGTATAAGCAGGAACTATCACCGGATAGTTACCTGCAACACGTTAATTGAATTCGTTAAAAATAAATTGCTAGATAAGTTTCAACTTAGTTGCAATCGGGAGGAGGAGGTGTTTTTAGTGCAGTAAGAATCTCACACTCCTATGAGCACGCGTTTTTCGGTCCTCATAGAGCCTTTTGAAGGTTTTACACCTACCCACGGGAACAAAAAAATTACTGTAAGAACGATTTGAATCGTTTGCTTGATTTAGTGTTTGTGGATGGAGAGTTAAAAATAACCGTAACTAATTCAATTTCTCCTGTTTTTCCTAATTCAATACATCATAAAACTTTATCAATTTGTTTTGAATATATTGAATATTTTAGCAATATTTGTTCTGATAAATGTAAATTAATGTACCACAAAGCTAACTATCAAGGCATAGTGAGTTATATGTCTCAATTCAATTCAAATTCGCATCTCAATTATCACGAATTATCTGCTTCATACAAATTTTCTACTGACACGTTGAAAAGTGCAATTAACACGTTCGTGCCAAAACAGTACATTAAAAGTAATTCTAAACATCCATGGTTTAATAAAAAGCTTTGTAATCTAAGCAACAAAAAGATTAAATTTTGTAAGCTATACAAAAATTCATTAAGTAATTCCTTTCTTAAATGCAGTTATTTATTAGTGGTCAGAGAATTCAATGTTCTAAATAAGTTTCTTTATAAGAATTATATATATTCAATAGAAATGGATTTGAAAAGTAATAGCAGACGTTTCTGGTCTTTTATAAATAATACAAAAAAATTAATGGGATTCCTGAATCTATGCAATATTTAGGTGACACATACTCTGACATTCCAGCTATTTGGAATGCTTTTTCTATGTTTTTTAAATCTAATTACACATCTACTCAGCGATTTTCTTTACAATCAGCTATTTTGAAACTCCATTAAGTATGGGACACTTACATATTAGTGTAAGTGAAATTGAAATTGCTTTACGAGGCTTAAGCTGTGATTAAAACGCAAGTCCATATGAAATTTCATTCTTTATTTAAAAAAACTGCCCATCAGATCTCTCGGAGCCTTTGGCAATTATTTTCAATTGTTTTCTTTCTAAAGGAGAATTTCTCTATAAATGGAAGAAATCCTTCATTCCACCGATTCACAAATCAGGTTCAAAACAGGATATATCGAACTATCGCCCGATCTGCAAGCTCTCAGTAATTCCTAAACTTTTTGAAAAGATTGTTTACGACAAGTTATCATTTATACTTAAATAAATTGTATCGCCTTCTCAACATGGTTTTCTTGCTGGAAGATCCTCATCTTCTAACCTTGCTTTTTTTTCAAATTACATCCTTAATAAGCTTGAAGAAGGTTGTCAGGTAGATGTAATTTATACTGATTTGCCAAGGCGTTTGATAGAGTTAATCATTCGTTGTTATTATTTAAACTAGAAACTGTAGGCTTTCATGCTAAGTTATTACTGTGGCTTTCTTCATACTTAACGAAACGTGAGCAAATTGTATCTATAGATAATATTCATTGTTCTTCTATTTTAGTTACATCTGGTGTACCGCAAAGTTGTCATCTTGGACTGCTTCTGTTTTTAAATTTCATCAATGAATGCCTAATAATTTCCAAAACTCTTATCGCCTTCTATTTGCGGACGATTTAAAGTTTAAAAGATATATTAAATCTTCACATGACTGCCATCTTCTTCAAGGTGATCTTGATCTTTTGACTGATTAGTGCACGCTGAATGACTTGTTTTTGAATGTGTCGAAATATCAGTGTTTTACGCTATCTCGAAATACTTATCCAATATATTTTAATTACAAATAGACAACTATATATTAGAAAGGGTTTTCAATAAAAAAGACTTAGGAATTGTTTTCGATCGAAAATTAAATTTCATCAAACATAATGAATACATTGTCGCAAAATCCAACTCTATCCTTGGAAATATAAAATGTAATTCTAAAATCTATACTCTTAGATCTCTATATATCGCATATGTTAGATCAATTTTAGAATACGGCTGTGTTATATGGAATCCTTATTACAACATCCTTTCTCGGAGAATTGAAACTGTACAGAAAAAGTTTACTAGGTTTGTTATATGGAAGCTTAGGTGGAACATTGATGTGCCTTCTTACTCCACTAGATGTCAACTTATAGATATTCAGACACTTGAATCCCGTCAAAAAATGTACTCTATAATGTTTATTAGTGATATTTTGTTTTATCGTATTAATTGTTCTTCTCTTCTGTCTTTAATAAATTTGTATGCTCCAATTCGCCACCTGCGTAATAGATTTTCATTTTTTGTAAATGATCATATAACTAATTATGAACTTAACAAACCATTAACTCGCTGTGTCCGGAAGTTAATCGTATTTCATATTATATTGATTTTAATTTTCATATCAGTCGTTCTATTCTTAAGCCTAGTACGCTGCTGATGCGAAACGAAAAATCCCATACAAAAATGACACGAAGAAATCATGAACGAAAAATTTCGCTCTACTTTTCGTTTTCCAGTACGCTGCTGAACGACGAAATGTGTAATTTTAGTGTATAGCTGTACTAGATTTCTTAGTACAATTCTCCACTCTTTTCGTTCTCAATTTAATTGACCTGCACATTAATTGCTTGCGAAATTTTGACATTTAATTTTTTTTTATAAAAAAAAGTAAGCTCTTGTATTGTTTATTTGATTTTTCGTTGGCTTTGGGTTTTCTCTAGTGTCTGGTTTTTCTGTGCATTTTCTGTATTAAATTATTCGAAATAAGTTCAATTGTAATTTTTGTATCAAAACCAATTTTAAAATCGACTAAACTAAATCTGCAAAATGAAAATGGGAAGTTGGAAAGAAGCACACCCTTCACATATCTTATCGTCGAACAAGATATAGCGGATCTTTATTTGGAGTGCCTATTATAACCAACTATCGACTTTTCTCATACCTAGTGCTAGTGCTTAGATTAAAAATAACCTATGTTCTTTTAAAATTAATTTATTTTAAGTGACTACTAAATAAAAATATTATAAACAACATTCAGTAGTTTGTTTTGCAATTAACTGTCCATGTCACGATTTTTAAAATACAGTTACTCCGACTTTTAAATTCTATGCGACCTTTGACACCATATAAATATAAAAAAACACTTACCATTTCTAACGACATACTTTCAACACATAAATTAAGTCAATTGCCACAAAGAAAAAATCAAATCGACCGCCCGCTACTGGCAGTACGAATATGAATTTCCGACCTGGTCGGGACAAGATGTATCCAGGCCGGAAGCCAAAGGTAAGCGGCCTTCCGCTGCACCAACGACAATTAAGGAAATCATCGTTACCACAATAATGTTTGGTTGCAAAAAGGCCAGCTTAAACGATACCCACCTCTATTTAGAAAGCCTGTTTCCGATCTCATTGATTGGCGATTTTATACTATACCCCAGAACTTATTTCTTAAGTTCAGACAATCTGTTTAATGTTTACTTCGTGAAAATCGGCACGGGATGGACATTGTTATTTAGTCTACAATTTCTGGTGATGACCTCGCTAGTCCTTTGTTGTGTTGATAGAAAGAAGATGATGACAAATCACTTACCTCGCATTGCCATCGCTACCTTCTTTTTCTTTTCTGGACGAAGTTTTTTAATGTAATTGAACCATATCGTATGGCAGATGTCCTGCTCGTGGATTTGATAGCAAATCAAGCTGCTTGCAAGCTGGTCACTTGTCAATTGGATTTGGCATATAAGGCCATGCATTTTTACTATTCATTCGATTTTAGTATTAATTGAGGCAGCAAGACCTTTAGTTAAAATGGGAATCGATCAAAGAGCATTCGCAGCGTAGCAGAGCGGTCAAGTACAAACCCACTAAGATAACTCACTGATGAACAAGTGAAAATGCAACACGTTCCAAAGATATATTCCAAAAGCTATTCACTGTTCTCTTGGAATATATAATCTGAAAATACTTTGGAGTGTATCTTTGGAACGGGTTATCCTAAAAACTTGGTTGATACCTTTTTGTAATCTACTCTTGATACTCTCAAAATCAGCATCAAAAGTTTTTAGGTAGAAGGATTATTGCAAAAAATCACTCTTGAAATACGCATATTTAGAATGAGCTATGCGTATTGCTGGAGTTATTTTTTGTAATACAACTTCTTTGCAAAAAATGTTGATGCTTCCTTTGAAAGTATGAAGTGCTGATTCTAAAAAGATATCGCTCGCCTTTATTGGACAACCCGTTCCGAAGATATAGTCCATTATATTTATAGGCTGATTATATTTTTCAGATTATATATTTCAAAGTGAACAGTGAATAGCTTTTGAACTATATCTTTAGAACGGGTTGTCCAATGAAGGCGAGCGATATCTTTTTAGAATTAAGACTTCATACTTTCAAAGGAAGCATTAACAAAACCAAAAGTAGTTTTGTCACCAAATTACTTTTAGATGTATTTTTTTGTCAACAAATTTCCTTTATATATATATTTTTTTAAATAAATCTTGGACTTGAGAATAGTATCCGGAATTAGTAAGAAACCATAAATTAGAACCGTTTACACCATCCCAATGAAGCACGTAGTTTTCTTATTTTAGAGTGGTTTACCTCCCAACTTCATTGATTTTCTTAAAATTGATAGAAATTTTATCAAATCGGCAGATAAACCAGTTTATAAATTCAAAAGTAATTGCTTAATTTGGATCATTTAAACGGTTCTGAGTTTTATTTTAAATCCTCTTTGCGTAACTAGAACCATTTTTATATCAAAGAATTATTTTATAAGAATTACATCTAAAAGTAATTTGGTGACAAAAAAATTCCATCTAAAAGTAATTTGGTGACAAAACTCCTTTTTTTACAACTTATCAACTTTTTTTGACAGCTTACACCACAATTCTCCGCAAATATTTTTCCGCTGTGATTTTCGTTAGCATTTCGCTTTCCTATTGGAGACCACCGAACATTTTCGTTTCGCATCAGAAGCGTACTAGGCTTTTTGTAGGAAGTACGAACTTAAAGATTGCAGATTATAGTGAAGATGAACATGTTCATCTTCATTATAGCATTTTCATCTGCACCATAATTTGTTCCGTTCAGATAACGAATTTTCAAGTTTTTTTTTACCATTTCACCTCAGTTTGCTTAAAAACAACGAAAATAGCGAACATTGGAGGCGTTCGGTGTCGCACAGCTTTCGGATACATTGTTGAAAAATATACTGTGCGTTTGTGAAAGTATAAAACAAAAGGTAACCATTTCTGTCAAACGTCAAAACTTACCTCAAAGTGAATTAAACATACATTTGTTGGGTAAAATATAAATTTTAAATGAATCAGGAAGTAAGACCACAAATGTTTCAAAAGAAGAAGATTATGTATTAGGCACGTAATTAAAGTCAACAAAAAACAATTGAAAAGACAGCTGATTTAGTAGTCTGCTGTGCACTACGATACCTAAGTATACCAGAAATTTAGCGCTATATAATTTAGTCATGGAGGTCAGCTGTAAATGGCGTGTTATTTAACACGTATTACAACAACAACTAACGTATTGCACAGCAAAGCTGTTCACCACCGAACGCCCCCATTTTCTTCTCTACACCACATTACTCAACGCTTAGAACATGTGATTGTGAGATGTGCCAAGAAAATGGGGACGTTCACTCAATTATTCTCAGCAATCTGGAATAACTTTCTGTTGTTGTAATGCGTGCAAAACCACATCTGATGAAAAAACAGCTTCTCTCATGACAGCTATCTTGAGTTATCCCAAAAAAATTGGAATAACTAGCTATCCGAGACCAAATGTATAGAACCAGCTGACTGCAAAATTCGTTGGTATGCGTTTTGCTTTGATTTTTTGACAGCTTTCAGCTAACCTATCTGATTCGTCCACAGATATACCCCGATAGCTTGGTATCCGAGATAACATATCTAATAAGTGAGTGATCGCCCCCAATTATAGCAGAGTTCGAGTAAGTTATTAGTGTGTACCCGGTCTTACTTTTATGTTTGTTTTATATTATGGTCCTGCTCTACTTTTCTTCAAATCTGCATATGCAGATCCATGTAAAGCCTCCTTCAATCATACAGCTTCATTTTTTAACAAATATTTAGCTTGTATATTATGTACATTTACATCGTATTTTTGATATTATTTTTTTCTAGTAGTAAGATATTTTATGTCTGATTGATGAATAAATAATAAATAAATCTGTAAAGCTAAGAATTGATGACATTAAGAACAAAATTTACAGGACATAGAAAGAGATAGAGTTGATTATTATTGTAGTAGATTTTGTTCTTTAATTTTCGATTTTTTATTAATTAAACATTTAAGTCCGCAGGTTAACTTCTATTCTATGGTTTAGTAAAGCCATGGATTAGAGGTGGAATAAGCATTTTTGTATTAATAGGGCTGCTAGTGTTTTATGGACACGATATAGATTTTAATGATTTTTGTTTGATTGCTCACGTTCAGAAAGACATAGTCTACTTGAGAGCTAGTGAAATTTCTGGTATCTGATTCGCCTGCTGCCAAGGAAATGCAAGGAATTTTTTGTTGCAAGCAGCTGCCGAATTAGAAACCAGAAACTTGACTAGTTTTCAAGTCGACTTCTTGTTCTCAACGTGGTCATTGTAAGATTTTTTTTTATTATTTGTTGATGTTCAATTTGACAGTTCTACTGTCATATGCTTACACAAATTAACTAATCGACTTTTATATCGTTTTTATTTGTCAATCCGGAAGCCTTCTGGACTCTTCTTAGCATTTTCACCTACGAAAAAAATGAAAATTCTGATTCTGAAAAGAAGTGGAATTTGCTTCTGGATTTCAAATCAGAATGGAAACGAGAAGCACTCACACATTCATATATTTAAACGTCGAGTTTTACGTTTGCAACCTAATTCCTTATAACAAATATTATTTTTGATTTTCATTATTGTTACATAAATAATCACACCAAACTTCAGAACAGTCAGAATCAAAAATATGGGTTCGGTTGGGATCCCATTAGCTTACTACATAAATGCATATGCATAGTTTTATTGTCATATAAGAATTTCGCACTGATATTTTTGAGTGATATTTTGCGAAAATAAAAATTCAATTGAAACCAATAGTTCAGTGTTTTCGGTGGTGCTTGGTATGATCCAAAGACTGAATTGATTTAAATTCGTGGTTTAATTACTTTGGACAAAAATGCACCAATGAGGCGTCGAAATGTTTTCCCCATGATCGTCGAACAGTTTTCCCCAATCAACGATAACACTATTGTTTTTGCAATTGTTTCAATTAACATCGTGGATAATCATCATCATTATATTCATGTGTGAGTTTACCAAAGTCAATTTCATTTCGATCATGAGTTTATTGAAATGAAATAAGTCGGAATTAATAGTTTTATTTTTTTTGTTTGTTTTTTACTTACCGCTTTCATCGAACGGTTGGTGATGTTAGCGGGTCGTAATTATCTATTCGTAAATTCTGAATGTTAATAATTTTTTTAATTCTATGAATTCTGTAACCTCCAGTTCCACAGTGGGAGTTTAAACTTATCATCTGATCAACTGAACCTTAAACCGAGTTTAAATTTTTGGTTTAATTCGTCCGGTTTCACAGTGAAATCTGATCTTCCTATCAGTTGAACTTCGTTTAACTATATTTGATGAAAAATATTTGGCAGCATTTTTCTTGCCTCGTTCTCACTATCTCTCTCTGACACAAAAAAATACGTGAAACAACGAGAAAAATTAAATAATATTCAAACTCACTATACCAACTCGATATAAATTGAATACACAATTTTGATTTGTTCTTAATATTTCCTGACAAAAAAAAAAAAAAAAAACAATACAAACGCTGAACTGAAGTTCAAACGGCAGAATAATCTCGGTTAAATTAAATTACAAATTGAATTCAATTCAAGGTTTAAACGACACTGTGAAACCGAATAAATTGTTGATCTGAAGTTTAAACCAAAAGTGGAGCTTAAGCTTGCACTGTGAAGCTGGGGTTAGCCAACATTTTGAACTAAAATTCTCTAGGTATTTGTATTTAAATTCCGTACATCATTAATAAAAAATTGTCTTGAAAAAATAAAAAAATGGCAGTCGCCTAACAGGTTTTTATTAAAAGTAATTGCCTGGTCCTTTTCGTGGGTAACAACCCCTTTTTGGGGTGTGGGTACGTTTCAATATTGCTTTGCTTACACTGCATAACATTAATACATCAGTTATTCAAAAATCCATACAGAATAATAGAACTACAGAATTCAGTTATAAAGAATTTACATTCATTAACATAATTCGATCATACAGATTTTTGAAGTACAGACTAAGTGCTTGTTCCCAATACATAAAAGCATTAAAACAATAAATTCCGATTTATTAGATTTTAATAAATTAATGATGATGAATCCTTTCTCAATGAATTGACCTATTGTGAGATATAGCTCTGGCTAAACCACAGGGAGATGCTGGCATGGAATTTAACGGGAATAGCCCTGATACTAAGAGGTATAGTTATTTATAAATCTTAATTCTTTAAGCGACATCCACTACAAGAGCAAGTTTCCCGCTCTTCTCTATGCAATTTATTTCATTATCTTTTGTTTCGCCAAAACCAATCTATTTCTCATTATCGATGCATATGTATGTCTTTTTAGAGGGAATTAATTTGAATAAAAAAAATTAAAAAAATAATTTTTACAACACTATGTAATTGATTCTAAATTGGACAAAACGTTTATTCACTACTCTATATTTTGGTTACTCAAATCCTTATCTACAAAGATGACATTGCTTAATTGGGCTTTCTTTAAACTGAATCTTGCCCTAAATTACAAAAAAGTAATGGTAGCTCAATATTTGTTGATGAAAATTTGACTAAATTCATTTAAATAATTAATTACATCTAAAGGAAAACAAAACGAAATAGGTAAGAGATTCATGATGGAAAAATTATCAAATTATCAAATTTGCATAAAATGAAATAATTAAAAATGAAGCATCTACTAATCTATGTATGTATCTATGTATTTCATGAATACAAACATTTGATACCCAGGTGTCAAAACTAGGGCTGGCAACGAGACCGAGACTAGTCTCGGTCTCGTCTCGGTCTCGGTCTCGTCAACGAGACGAGACTCCTTTAAAAGTACCGAAGACGAGACAGAGACGAGAGCGAGACGAGACCGTATTTTTGGTACCGAAATTCGTCGAGAGTCTCGCTGGTCTCGGCGGTCTCGGTGGTTTGGTTTCGGTTTTCGCTATAAGAACATTTTGTTTTTATTTCATTAGTTTTTAGTATCTAATCATGTTCAATTTTTATAATATTCACATATTTTTTTTGAGAAATATTATATGCGCGTTAACATATCAAACCATATATGTATGTACATAGTTATACAGAAATACGCGCTTTGCGAAAATCTAGAGAAGAATACGTACGATTTATGTACGCATGGCGTTGCTTCCTTTTGGGTGACATTTGGTAAAAAATATTGTCAAAACGTCAAAGTAAAGTTCGTTGCCTAACTGTCAAGCCATGAGCTGTCAAAATGCCATGAAGGATGGCTCCGATTTAAATGGATTAAGAAACCTCTACAAACGTCAAATTTTACCTCAGAAAATTAAAAATTTTTCGATTTAATGTATTGCTCCGGAAAAAGGTGATTAAGGCCTTTTGGGTGAGGTTTGAAAAAAGAAATTTAAAAACGTAAAAATATACAGTCCTATTCTGTTAAACGTTCACGTGAATATTTGTATTCTGCTATCTGACGGAAAAAACGAATTGTTTAAAAAAAGTACATAAATTTCGATCAAAAATAAATTTTAACAATTAGATTCTCTTAAATATTAAACAAAAAAAATATTAGTAAAGCTTTGGACTCAAAAGATAGAAGACATTTGAAAATATCTAAGTAGTGAAAAATTGAGTGAAATGTTCACGTGAATCGGAAGATAGCAGAATAGGGCTGATAGTTTTTTGTCTACCTGCCAAGCCATGAACTGTCAAATTCATTGTAGGATTCCTCCGATTAAAATGTATTAAAAAAACTGTAGAAAATTCAAATTTTATCTTGGAAATACGGCTCTTCAAAGGTGTCTGATAACGTTACTTCACAGCCTATTTTTTACGTTATCACAAACCTTTGAAAACTAAATTCGCACAAAATGTAAGCCATTCGGAGCGCTTTCATACGCAACTAATAAAATTCAACTTAAAATCATAGTTTTCGATTTATACAAGTAAAACTTACTCGTATCAAGTGAAGTCTATGGCCTTAGCTTCATGGACCTACGAACTGCAGAACAAAATTTCTAGTTTATGATTTGTTTAGCATAAGCAACGTACAAGGATATATCATTGATTCATGCATAATTGACAAGCACAATAAAGTTGGAAAAGACGTGCAGATGCCAAGTTTGACCGAATTCTTGAGATCCATATTGTACTTTCATTTACACCAAGTTTCCAAAACTTGCGTTTTTTTCTATTGGTTTTGACAGCTAAATGTGAATATGTGTACCAATTCGTACGATTTTTCACGCTACCAAACACTAAAATCGGAGCAATCCTTCAATGGATTTTGACAGCTCATGGCTCTACAGGTAGGCAACGAACTATATTTTGACGTTTTGATAATATTTTTTTCCAAATGTCATACAAGAGGCTTAAAATCATCTTTTGCCGGAGGAAAAAATTTCGAGGTAAAATTTGAATTTTGTAGAGGATTTGTAATCCATCCAAATCGGAGCGATGCTTCAATGGATTTTGACAGTTCTTGACTTGACAGGTAGGCAACTTACTATATCTTGACATTTGAGCAATATTTTGTTTTCGAAATTTCACCTAAAAAGTCTAACATCAACTTTTTAGGAAGCAATAAATTAAATCGAAAAATTTCGATTTTTTGAGGTAAAATTTGAGTTTTGTAGAGGTTTTTTTTAAATTTATTTAAATCGGAGACATCCTTAAATGGTTTTTGACAGGTCGTGGCTTGACAAAACCGGTTAATTTATTTTTTTTTTAAATCGAGCGTTGTATGTAGGTACTCTTTTTTTTAATATTTTTTTTTGTTTTTCTATGAAATATATTAACTTACACAATTCTTCCAAATGTTATTTCCACTTAACTCAAAAGACAAAACAGACTCACGAGTTTGTTTTATAGATTTTCCCGCATTTTTCTTACCGACGAACTGCTCAAATACCACAACCATACTCTATATTTGCAATCCGAACAATTCGTCTTATCTTTATCTTACATCTTTTTACTACCAAAAAAACACGAAAGAAACCAAGACTAAGGATGATACCAAGACCGATACCGAGACCGAGACGAGACCGCACATTAAAATTTTCTCGAGAAAAAGGCGAGACCAAGGCCGAGACGAGACTTGGTTAGGCGAGACCTGGACCGAAACCGAGACGAGACTGAAATTTTTCGATTTTGACGAGACCGAGACGAGATTAACAAAAGTCTCGCCTGGTCTCGTCTCGTTGCCGGCCCTAGTCAAAACAATTGATATATCAAAAAACCAAAACACATAAATTAGCAGTGTGAACGATTTTAAAACTTTTTGACGAAAATCGGGCTTTAATTTCGGTGTGAAAAAGCTATAAATGCGTCTAAATATTGCAAATGCAGTAATAAAGCGATAAAGTGTAAGATATACCTATTATAATATATATATTAGGTAAGCTTATTCGTTATTACTTAAATACTTTGGTTTTTACCAGTTTAAAGATAAAACATTATGCAGTGCCGTCCTCAGCCAAACGTGGCCCTGCGCAAGATTCGGAGAAAGCGCCCCTATTTTATTATTTACACTAATCCATACATAAACACACTGATGCACATACTTAATTGGACTATATATTCATCCCTTGTAGCTTTCATTTATTCACTCTATTCATCTTTTCCTTTCAATTAAAATATCTCTCTTTTTTTATAAACAACAATTCTTTATTTTTGTTCTAAAAAATATTGGTATTGTCATTTTAAGTATTTAACATTATAAATTTCAAACCATAATCAAAAAAATCGTCCACCCGTTTTCGAAATATTGAAGTTTGAAAAAAATTATTTTTCTTTCAAAAATATCGAAAATTGTGCAGCTTTAAGAAAGCATATTCTTAATAAAAAAAGTTAAAAAATTTCAGAGCAGATTTTTTTTGCCGAAACCTGGAAAAACATTGTCAAAATCGAAAAAAAAATCATTTCGTAATCAATTTTTTCGTAAATAGCAGTAAAATTTATTGTTGACAGTTCATTTACATGAAGTATTGAAAATTGCGCAAGACGGTATAACCCCTTTTATTAACTTAAACTCTTCCAGACACTTTTTCATTCATGCCAAAAGAAGTTCATAGAGCATTACCATCGAATAATTGTGTTTAGTGATGAAGCTCATTGCTGGGTTAAATGGCTTCGTCGAGCGAAGACAATCCTCAATCTATTAACGAACCACCAGTTCATCCATTAAAATTGACTGGTCTAAACGCTAACAGCATCAACGCTAACAGCCGTTTCGGTGAATCACTAGAGCTATCGAGCCATATTGACTGATTTCCTGTTTCCAAAAATTTATCTGCTAAACATCTATTACTTTTTTTACTCAACAAGATGGCGCAACTTGGCATTTCCATTGGCTAATGATATCAAGCCAGCAACTCTTGAAGCATTAAAAGCCAATATTCAAGCCACAATTGACACCATTAGGCCAGATTTAATGGAAAAAATAGTCAAAAAACTGGACCGATCGAATGGACTATATAACTCGTAGACTTGGCGGATACATGCCGGAAATCATATCTAAAAAGTAAATGCCATGAAATTATCTACCAGATTATAATAATAAAAAAAGAGTGTGTATACTTATGTACACACGCCAGAAGTCAAACTTCCCAAATTTGAAATTATATTTTCTTTCGTAATTTTAAGTCAGTTACAACATATATGTATTTCAATTTTATGGAAACCGGTCAAAGAATAACGAAGTTGACATTTTTTGATACCGGCCCCGTACTTGCATAAATACATCGCTCATAATGACCCTATCTTCCAATTATAGAATCGTCACCGTCGCGTGTTGTTCGAACTTTGATTCATGGTTCAGTAATTGTACATCACATACATTATCCTACATCATACACTGAAGCACTGAAAACGAGACCATCGACTTAAACATTACATACATTAATAGAACCCATTATACACTAATGTATGAGCATCAACAAACCAAACAAAAAATCGTCGTCAAATACACACAATACGTACTAATATAATATTATCAACAAAACGAACCAACAAAAAATTCACCGTCGAATACATACAATACGCATACCTAATACATTAATCTATGCGAACCTACAAAAATTAAATTAAAAAAAAAACAAAGCAACAACAAAAAAAAGAATGTCCCGTTTAATGAATACACACAATTCATGTCGGTACCTACAGATTGAGAATCCACAACACGTCCCAACCAAAAAATCCCTATCGAATGCACTCAATGCAGATAAATACAAATCTGAATTCATGTATGAAAATCCACAAATCGAACAAACATCTAATATGTATATCGGTTCACGTCAGATGTCGGTTAGTTTGACAGCTCCATAGAAATTTGTTTACCCCCAAACCTCGCAAAAGAAGGTTTACTTCAAAAATTCATTCCCACTATATTTCTGACTTGTATTATTATTTAAATTTCTCAAGCTCTTAAAAAACACCCCATATTATTTGTTGGCTTATATAATTTATATTATTGTACGTCTTACTTATTTACTCACACTTAATTAAATAATGGCCAATTTTTCAATCGACAGTTATAGCCCGTTTTCATTAGGGCAAATTACGTAATTTCGTTCACAATTTGCAAATTGAGTCCCAAATTATCTCATTTCCCATACAAAATCAAATTTCCAAATTGAGATAATTTGCACGAAATTATCTTGCAAATTGAATGAAACCATTCAGTTAAAACAACATACAACAAACATACAAATCGAACACACCTTTGCTGAATAAATTGAATCAAAACTGAATACGAACTGAACCACTTCATTCAAATTGTCAAACTTGGCGTTTTTAAACGTCAACAAACATGCTAGCTATTTGACGTTATTTATTTTTTAACCGAAGAAAATAAGCTGTGTCGAACCCAACAAGGAAACTAAAAATATAACGCATTTGTTGATCTAATGTCTTTTTGTTAATTTAGAATTCTCAAGGAAAACACCGGGCTTCATCAAGTAGAGATCAACACCGCTATCATATCGACAGGCGATCTACAATATCACACGAAAAGAAGAGAGATTCAAAGGAGGGATGACCACCGAGAACGAAAAAGACTATGAATATGTAGAACTATATAGGGATCGGATGTCATCGATCTGGTAAGTCAGTTTGTTTTAAGTCTTAAGCATTTTATATATTTACTATACTTTTATTTTCAGTGATAATATCCTTGTTGACGTCGGTCGGAATGCCAGTGATGCACCGTAACGTCGCCTACGATTGCCTATTGGCCTTTTCCAATAAATAAGTGTGAATGTGTGACGATTGAACTTATCGATAATTTCGTTGGCTTAATGCGTGGACAAAGTCTTTACAAATCGAAGCCTACTTCCTGCCACTAGACTATTCAGACCTATTCCACTACCTTACGAGTCTCTATGCAGCAGTCCACGAGCAGAAATTCCAGATACGGAGTCCAGTTGTCGTACAGAAGAAGCCAACAAAGTCTAAAAAGAAAAGGATTCAAGCGAATAAGAGCAAAGATGTCAAGGAAGAACCAACACCATCGACTAGTACATCAACGGCAGTACTTTATGATGGAAATAGCAAGAAAATTGCAACGAATGTCAATTCTCAACTATGAAAACGGCTCCTGGAATGCACACTTAAGGTTGCTGCTGTTAGAGAAGGCCCGTTTATCGTATACAACTCAAGCCGAGCACAATTATTTGTCGCATATGTTTGGTTAGTGCTTAAAGTATATCTAAATGTCATATCGTTGTCGTGAAGTTATTGTTAAATATATGAATACTATGATCTCACAAAAGAGTTGTCTTCTGGGCCGTGCGGGTGATTGTCTTCTGCAAATAGCAAAGAGTGGAGATTTAATTGATGAATACCTGAAAGAATAGTCTGTTGAAAATCAAGTAAATGCAATTGTTTATGGAGAAATCGAAAAGGATCTTGTTGATATTAAAAATATCAAAGAACTAATGTTGGCTAGCTCTGAGTATTATGAAACTACCCTACTCAGTATAATAATAATAATGCTCAAAATGAATTACTTATAGCGAGTTTCATTCAAATTTCAAGGATCTCTCAAAATTGAGATTTGATCTTTTCAATGAAACTTTTTTCTAGATTTAATTGTAGTATTGGTGTATGACTGACACACATTTCTCAAAAAAAAAAAACATATCTTCATCATCAGATGAAGAGGAAGACGAAGCAATCAAAAACTCCACTAAATTTATCATTGATTAGTTCTAGTTACGTGTTGAGGATGATGATAACATAGTGAAAGAAGTTCGCGCTAAGAGAACTTTATCTAGATCAGCGCAGGTGTCATTTAAAGGCATACTTTTATTTTTATAATAAGCTCAGTGTTACGCTTTGTGACCCAAAAACTTAGTTTCGATGGGAGGAAAAATAAAATGCACGACTGGATCGTACGAACTTGCTCTTGTAGCTAACACATTTAATGTAGCTATATCTATTGATGTTAAGTTAGTTAGGTGTAGTTATCCTATGCAGGTTTATGTTAGTATAGACATGAATATACATATATATACTTTATTGTTAAAATTATTCTCAATATCATTTAATATCAAGTTTGATATTTGTAATTTAATTTGTTAATTCGATCAACTTTCCTTGTTAAATAAAAATCTTTTTTCCTTAAAAAGCTTATTTTATTACTGTATTTGGACTTCCTGGAATAGCAACTCAAATAGTTTAAATCCTAGGTAGGTTAGATTACCTAGATTTTTAGTACATATAATGAATTGTCGAATGGATGATTCAAGGAATAGTTACATAGGCACTTACCCACAAATATTTAAATCTAAGTTATGGATTTTAACAATGTAAGTTAGGAGAGTAAAATGTATCTACATATACATATATAGACGGAACATAAGTATGTAAACATGTACATATAATACTGAAAATGACGAACGTAGGTGGGTAGGTATAGCTATATATGCATATAACTTAATAATTTAGGTGCAATATACAACATTTTGCATACATAACAATCATGTGATTTTTAAAGATGTATATATAAATGTATGAGGGCCTAAATTGTGTTTAGTATTCAGTGACATACGCAAAAATTCGTAAAAAAGGAATAATAAAAAGTAGAAATAAATGGATAATACACATAATTAAATGTTTTTATATTGCTTAGTCGTAATAGTTTGAGGGAAAACAAAGATGCAAACATGGATAAATAAGAATATATCAAAAAAAAATTTCAAAAATCGTTGGAGCGGTTTTTTAATAAATTAATTTTTGATGTATAAGATTTTGAAAACATTTTTAGAAAATAAAATTGAAACGCCATTTTGAAGATATTATTAATATACATATAAAATTCAAATTTAAAAAACATTCTGACTGGTTTTTGAAAAATCGATTTTTCAAAAAAAAATTAATTTATTTATTAAAAATCGAAAAAAAATTTTTTTGAAAATTTTCGTATGCTGTTTTATTAACAATTTTAGGGAGCATTTGTATAAAAAAAAATATTTTAATCGGTTCAGAAAATCGAAAACCAAAAAAATGGTTGTACTAGAGGTACCAAAAATAACAATTTTTTTCCAAAAAAAAACTGATTTTTTTTTATAAAAATCGTACGAGCCGTTTTTGAGAAAAATAAGAATTTTGTTTTTGGCCAAAAAAAAATTATGGGAGCTACTGCTATTTGACGTCTTAAAAAAATGAAAAAAAACGTGTGGGTATATTATCGAAAAACCAATATGTACCAAGCTTGAAGCAAACCCGTCCAACCGTTTAGGCTGCAGACTCGAGGACAGACAGACAGACGGAATTGGGGGACCCACTTTTTTTGTGTTCTCTATGTTTGATTGTTAAAAAAAAAAATTGTTTTACGAATACCTAACTTGCCTTATAGTACCTATAATCGCAAGTAAAAAATAATTTCCATATTAAATGAAAAGTATACATATTATATATGTATGTACCTATATCTTAAAAAGTTTTTTTTTCTTTTTGTAGTAAACACAACGATATGTCTCTATCGGCAGTAGAATTGATCGTCAACATCATAGCGAAAGCTACATATGGAACTACGAAATGCTTATGTATCAGTAGATCTGATAAGGAATTCCAGTTTTCAAGCTGGGGGTACATATCTCTTTAGCACTCTTCGAGACTGCGATGCTCAGAGGATCTATGGGTGGTCTGAAATTGCAATCGTTGTTAGGAGTAAACAATTTGCCTTACAGGATGTGGTAAGGTCGATTTTGTTCCACCAATGAATATTTATGTTGATGACTGATTTTTCTCTTTCAGGAAGTCACTATTCCAACAATTGATCACAAGCTATCACATCGAAATTAGCATTGACTCAGCTTGTAAACGCTTTGCTGAGAATCTTTAATTCTGTGCGCAATTATCACAATGAAATAAAATACAAAGGATTTCATCAACTATTTTCAATTGTTTTTATTTTGTCTATTTTTTGAAATAATTATCACTGTTTTGGCACCAAAGCCTCAAAGAAATTTTATAGCCATCACTTGCTATAACATGTTATTCGGCAAATTTTTATCGAGATTTAACAAATTATTACAGAGCTTGGTACTAGCCCCTTAGGCGATCGCCAGCTGCTATTTTTCGGAATCTTTATCAATCGCCATTTGGTGAATAGATAATATATCTGCTGCTTACTGGCCTTGTTTCCAAAACCTTCCAGTTCCTTTATCAAGTTACAGAATTAAATTGTAGGTATAAAGGACACCATTTAAATCCAATTCGTTTACTTCTTTCATATATGCACGAATAATCTGATAAAAAACAAGAATACAAATAAGCTTTCTAATTTCCTTTCACTAATTAAATTCTCACAGGATCAGCATCCACAAATATAATTTTTCTAATATTAAGCGTGAACAGTACATCTCAGAAAAGGATTTTGTAATTTTATAATTTTAGAAGTTGTAAAATGTCAAAGAACTGTCAAATGAAATTCAGCCAAATTCAGCCAGATGTCAAACGAAATGAGATAATTTGTAATGAAAACACTTTTTTTGTAATTTGCCAAATTTCATAATTTGAGCTATAATGAAAACGGGCTATTAAGCAATCAGTTAGTACATATTCTCCAGATAGAGCAAAAATCAGTTTTTCAATAGTCAGATACAACTTAATCTAGGAATAAAGTTACGAGTATTTGCTCATTTTAGAACGGAATAAGGAGTTATCTGAGGAATAAAATAAATAGCAATTTTCGATGTCAAAAACACTTGGAAAAATTATTACTTTAACAAAGATTAATTTCTATGAAAAGATCGATACTCGAAATAACATAGACGTTCAAATTGAATTATTCTATAAATTGTTTTTTCTTGATTAAAAAATTTGATGTTGTTATCCGGTTTCTTAAAAGTCAAGTAAATTTATTCTTCTGGTAACTAATGGGGTTTTCTTTTGGTAACAAAAATAGATTTTTCCCCCTTCAGATCTGTAAGAACACAGATTGTTACAATTAAAGCTTTCCAATGGGCAAAAAAATCAATTTATTTTTTGATCGGAAATCAATTTTGCAGATCTGGATTTTTCGGCAGATTTAGCCCTCTTTTACTACATTACACCAGCAGTAAAATTGGCAGCCGTCATTTTGACAAGATTTTGTTTTCAGTAAATTATGTATGTATGTGAATAGTGAAATAAAGTTGTGAAAACATAAATAAATTAAAAAAAAAAATAATAGTAATTGAATAATAACAATTTAATTGTATAATCCTCCAAATTAATTTCGGCATTCATTTTTTAAACATTGAAATAGCTGCGTGTTGCAAAAGAAAAAACTTGAATGAAGATAAAATTTTCGCGTCTTTTGCCATCCGATGCCCTTACTGGGTCCACAGTCACGAATAAACACCAATACCATTATAAAATCAATCAATCTGAAATCGTATACCATTCGCGACGAAAAAAATCAAATTTCCGATCAAAATCTGAAATTACCAAAAGAAAGCCCCATGACTATAATTATTTATCTGGAGATTGAAAATCGGCTCTAAATAAATTGAATTGAATTGAATGTTTTTCTTCAAAAAAATCAGCTGAATTATTAAAATGTTCAACGAATTTCATCACAACAAAATGTTTTTCATTGGAATTATCCTTAAAAATATTGGGGCTATGTAAAACAAAAAAATGTTTGAAATAAAAGTTGTACAATTTTTACATTTAACATTTTTCGAAATCTCTTACCAGAAATCTTAAAAAATAAACTTCCCCACCCGGTTGAATTTTGGTATGCAATCGATTTTTCTTAGATTTTCCCACCAACCATACATTTGTTGTATTTATACCTACAAGGTGGGTAAGAATATTGCAATAATGTTCATGTGCCATATTTTTTTTTGCAAATGAGTTTGGTGCATACAAAATAAAGAATTAAGCAATATTGAGAACTGAAAAATACAGAATTATTGTTTGATCAATTTCCGCAGAGTGTGTCATGGATGCTTGCGAGCTGTGGAATTTCAAGAAGTACCAATACTGCTCATTCAATGAGAATTTCACTGAAGACTTACGAGACAGTCCACAACCATCAATCAAATCAAACGCAAGTCATGAAAGCCAACGTTTGGATCTGACATTATTTGCCAGCATCTAATTCGAAATGACTTGAAACAAGCAAAAATATATATATATACAACTCAGGCGGTGGTTATTGGACAGATGTCAGTTTTTCAAGTATAATAGGTTCCCCAAGAGATGTCAAAAAACATGTGTTTTTCGGTTCTCAAAAAACACCCGAGGGCCATTAATTTTATGTTGCAGAACAGCTAGTTATGTCATTTAATATTTAAAACTTGAAATATGTTTAATTTAAGTTCTTAGTAAATTTGTTTTTGCCCTATGCACAATCCACATCTTTAAAATTTACCATTTTGCATGTCTGTGTCTTTTTTTTTTTTTTTATAACTTTGCACGCGCTCAAGGGGTTATGAATACCCTTTATATGTTTTTCTTAACACTGCGAGGCCATCTGGTGAAGAAGAGAAAGAAGGATAGGAAAGATGTGTGGTGCGATTTTCTGAGACTAGAAGCTGGTTGTTGTCTCACATTTAGCTCCAGGGATGGCGGCTGAACTAATGCGGAGAGAATTACCGTGTCTTATTTATTTATGTCCCTTATAATTCGCATTATTTTATTTATTTCGCTGTCATACTGTCATACTAGAATTGGTTTTTTAATGGAATATAAGAAGACATAGACAACGGCAGGAATCGAACCTGCAACCTAGAGGTTGACAGGCGAGCACACAACTATCGCGCCACGGCCACCCCCTAATTAAATTGAGTATTCTTTTATTTCCATTTTAAAAATAACAAATTAAAACAGGGGCCGAATTACCGCATCAGTTATTGAGTCATACGTGACTAGTACAATAATTTGACATTCTCTCATCAGTTATCGAACTGAATTTTATTCGTCAGATGAGAAGCCGACTGATAGAACGTATTTAATTTGAATTCCGGATTAAAATGTAAGAATTATTGTATTTATTGTTTTTCATTTTATTTTCACGAAATTTATCTTCTTTAGGTCTAATGTAAACAAAATAAATCAACAACAAAAAATTATAATGGCAGAATTTATGTCAAAACATAATGATTTTACAAAAAACATATTGCCAAATTGTCAACAAGGAAAGGCAACATCCATAAGACTTTGGCAGCACCTGACAGATAATTTAAATTCAATAGGGCCACCAATTAAGGATCTCAAAGGCTGGAGAAAGGTATATCTACATACATGTATATATGCCCGCACTTAATATTTTTTTTATTTTGCCTTAGGCATTTGCAGACCAAAAATACCAAGTCAAAGGCAAATTGTCTTTCAACAAATATTCCAAAATGAAAACTGGTGGTGGGCGCTTTGAAGAAAAAGTGTTGACAGCAGCTGATGAGCTTATTTTATCAGCAGCTGGACTTGATGTTGCTGTGGAAGGCATTGCAGTGCAGCATTTTGGAATATTCACTCCAAAGCCTTGCATTGCAACCACAATTCGGTCACCACAAACTCAATTGCCTTCCATACCAACTTCACCTATTACATCAACTTCCAACGCTCCTCAATATCCTCAAATCCTTGCAATGAAAACTGGAAACTCGCAAAAAATTTGTTGTTTTTACAAAAAAATGAAATTTGTTTGTCCAAAAATAAATTAAATGAATACAAATTTCATCTGTCAAACAAGAAAGACTCGATAAAAATCAATAGAGACTCGATGTAGTAGAATAGAATTACTACAATTTAAAATACGAGTAGTTACACGATACGTTAGTCTACGAATGCCATCATGCCAAAGTGATCACTAGTTCATTCGATAACTGATGGGACTCACTCACTCGTTCACTTATGCGGTAATTCGGCCCCAGATCTCATGTGACTTTGACGTTTATTCATTTACCTCAACTTGCCCCAGCTAAAAACCTCACTCAGAAAAAAAAACATTTGTTATCCCTAGAATTTTAATTTCTTGAAAAATTGTGGGGCAAAAAATTGTTGGTTCAACAAAAAGATCTTGAAGCAACAATGCAGTGTTGATTTTTTAAGAACTAGATTTTCAGTTTAAAAATAAAGTTCTTGAAAAAGTAATTTTCACATTCTTAATCATTTCATCATAAGTATTTCTACAGATAATATATCCCTTCAACAATCAAATTGTTGATCTAACACTTTGGTCTTAAGTTAACAATTGTTATCAAGAATAAAAATAGTTGGCAGAACAATGAAAAATGTAAATTATCTCTTTGGTAATCTAATTTCAAGAACTTATTCTTGGGTAAACGAAAAAATGTTATTCATTAAGAGAAACATTATAGGTAGATATATTATTATCTCTTTTTTCATTACGGTCCGTCAACATAAAATTTTATTCTCACTTCTTTACTACGGTTGAGCTATAGATACAGAAAATAAAAAAGAAAACAACAAATAAAAGTCCATCAACACTAAAAATTGTTGCCAGAACTATTTTATACTTGAAACATTGTTTGTTTTATAACAGAACTGTTCTTTTAAAAATAAGTTGTTGAGTTTCAAATGCAAAATGTTACGTTGACAATAACTAGTTCTTGGCACAACAATATAATTATTGGCACAAAAATGTATTCTTAACTTCATTAAAACTAACTGTTAATGTGTCCTTTATTGTAGAAAGCTGAAAAATTTTCAATGTCTTGTGAATCCCGATCCTTCCAACACGATTAAAAATTAAAGTGAACAAAATAGAAAATATTTTAAATGAACAAGTGACAATAAATTAAACAATTGAATTGTTTGATATCAGCATTAGACGAGTGTCGAATAACTGAAATAGATAACATTTTTAACAAAAAAGAGTTAGTTAAATGGAGAGAATTATATTCAAGTAAGTACCTTTATCTTTATTCTGTCATATTTATAAAATAAATAAACGTGGTCTACGATCATTGACCAGGGGCTTTAACTTAACGTGACAAGCTTATAAGTCGTAATTCACTTGTCCCACTATACTTGTCCAACAAGTCCAACTATTTCTGTCGACAAGTTTATTATTTATGATTAACTTGTACTTGTCGGACAATTCTTTATTCTACAAGCACCAAAATTTAAATTTTCTAACAAGCTATGTTGTGTATTTCATATAAAAGCAGCCCTGGTATATCGCATACCCTAATATAACCCTTCTGTCTTCTATTCTTTAGCGTGACTTACTACCGTGCTGCCATAGCGACAAAACTCTTTCAATGGTAACAAAATGGCTTTCTTCAGAAACATTACAAGAAGCTTCCAGCCCATCAACGTGTTCTCAAAAACATTATGAACGAAATAAAGATCTTAATCCCGAAATAAATACTAAGGAAATCTTAGAAAACGCGTTTTTGGAAACGATATCATAAAGATGTATAACTAAGTATCAGAATTTATTTTCTAATACTTTTCCAATTGATTTAACAGAACTTCCATATTGCCTTAATCTTTCCACACATTTTATTTTAGAAGACAAGTGGAGAGTTTATTTTTCAAAGGGAACCCTTTTACAATTACACTTGTAAAATTTGAGAACTCAGTATTAAAGATATTACAAATATTTTTGGATTCCGAAAAAAATTGTTTTTGATATAGCAAGTATTTAAAAGTTTGTTTTTAGAAAAGTGTCAATCATATCAAATAAAGTAATATTTAAATTGTTTCTATATAAAAAATATTGGTAATTTTTTGACATGTGTAAGGAGTGTTACTCTAAACATCTTTGAAGAAACTGTTTGATTTTAGTTTTTTTTTTTGTATAATTAATATGAACCCTTATTGAGAAATACTAATAAATTTAAAAAATAAAATATGTACATATGTATATAATATACAAAATTTTCAGTGTTTTCTTCTTTTCAAATTGGTGAAATTTTTTCTGATGAAAGTTTAATTGTTTCGAGATTGATTCTCAAGGTAAGTTCAAATCTACTTCTTAGGGTCGATTTTTCAATAGTCAGTTAAGCAATCAGTTAGTACATATTAACAAAAATCAGTTTTCCAACACTCAGACACAACTTAATCTAAGAATAAAGTTATCTGCTCATTTTTAGAACGGAATAAGGAATTATCTGAGGAATAAAATTAATAGCTATTTTCGATGTCAAAAACACTGAAAAATTATTGCTTTGAAATAAACATTAAACTAAAATTAATTTCTATGAAAAGTTCGATACACGAAATAAAAGTGACGTTCAAATTAAATTATTGTATAGATTGTTATTTCTTTATTGAAAAATTCAATGTTGTTATCCGGTTATTTTACAGTAAGTAAGTTTATTCCTCTGGTAACTAACTGCCTCTTTATCTGGAAATTGAAAAATCGGCTGTTAGTAGAACAATTTCAGTTTTTGAGAATCTGACATTTTTAATATTTGAACCGAAAAGTTTATTTTAATTTTTTGTTGAACTTGTGTCAACAATTAATATTTTTAAAAGATTGACATTATTTTTTTTTTTGAGGCAACAATTTAGTGTTGAATTTTTATTAACAACGGATTGTTGTGGCAACAATTTTTGCTCTTGAAATGTTTACTATTTGCGTACTTGGGCATACGATTTTAATTTTTGAGTTTTTTTAACAACTGGTTCTTGAAACAAAAATTAACATTCTTAAAGTTTTGACATATTTAATCTTAAATTCAAGAATAAAAGTTCTTGCTTCATGGCTAATACTTGCATTGTTATGTTAAGAATTGTTAATACTTGGGTTCATTTTAACCTACGGAAATTGTTGGGCCAAAGTATAAGATTCTTGATTTTACAATTTTTTTCTGAGTGAGATCTACTTGAGGGCGAGTTGAGGGCAAACCTAGGTTTCAAAAACATAAATTTGTTTATCAGGGTGACTTCAGGTTTTTCAAAAAAAAAACTCTTTAGGGCGACCGTTAGGCGACTTCAGGGCTCAACGAACAAACCTATTATTATCAAATTCTACACTTAGACCGTGTTTGAATTGCGTTAAAATGTTGGTTAAATTTTCTACCTTGGTTAAATTTTGAAGTTTGGTTTGTGGTGGGATCAAATTTAGCTTTTTGCTGTGTGAATTGCGTTAAAAGGAATTTATTAAAACACTATTTTGGCTAAAATTCCTTCAAGATTTAAGAAATTTCCCTAGAAAAATTTTTTTTTGTTGTTCAAGTTAATTAATTTCTTTCCCAAAATCCGACTTAGAAGATATAAAGTTAATAATTTGGCACGAAAAAAGTAACGAATTCTCAGTTTTACTAATATGTTTCGGTTTTACATCGTTAATTTAATATTTTAAAACAACAATTCCAAATCTTTTCAAAACAATTCCCATTATGGTTAGTTTGTTGATTTAATATGTAAACACTAGTTTTCACAGCTGAAGAATTTGACAAGCTGATAAATCAATCTATTTGTATTCAATTTGCAAAATGAAATACAATGAGTATTTTAATTAATTATTTTATATTTGTTAAAATATCAACGGATTATAATATTTGTTTTTTCCTCTTGAGACCCTACACAAACAAAAATAATAACGCAATTTAATTTTTCAATTGAATAAATTAAAACTTATATTTATTATATGGTTTCCCAGTAGATCTGGACTTTTTGGAGTTCATCTTTCTTTTCGGTTATCGCTTACAGTTTCAAATTACTCTATCTTAAGAAACGTTAAATTTAGCCTGCTCTACAGCTGCCTACATTTTAACCCATTTTATTCACCACGCTAGTGTCAAATTTTAACCAAGTTACAAAATTTAACCAACATTTTAACGCAATTCACACACGGCCTTAAAACCGGGCCCAATATATTCTGTCACATTTTATGACATTACTTTTTGGCCCACCTTGTGGATTAATTTATTCACGCTTAACGATAGTTTTAAAAACAACTTGTAGGTGGGTTAACTACTCCCATATAAAATTTTATTAATATTGACAGCAAGATGGTTTCACTAGTAAGATCGCCAGTCGCTCACTTTTAAGAAAATTATAAATGAAACTCGTATTCCTAGAATCACTACAAAAACAAAGACTCTTCTTCTTTTTTTTTAATGTTGTGTTTCCACTAAAGATGTAAATTAAATTCAAATTGTGTTCACCTTCATTTTATCACTTAAAAAAATATACATGTGTGTACATATATTCCTTCCTCCTTTTTCTGTTTGTCAAAGAGACATTATTAAGTTACTTACCATTTTTTAAAGTGGGCCATTACTTTATTATTTTTTTTTTAATTAAACTTTATTTTTATGTATGATCTTATCTGTTTACCTTTTAGAATTCTGACTGCATTTAACTCAAGAATATATATTTATTTGTGTATATTCTTATTAACGAATAAGCAATAAAGATACAATTTCAGTAAAAGTTGCAGCACTCACCATTGAAAAAATTCCGTTGTTTATGGAACACAAATTTAAATTTAAACAAATTCTTTTTTTTTTTTTTTTGAAAATGATAATAACTTTAAATAATATGTGTCTTTTGAAATTAAAATAAATTTTAATAATGTAACTTAACGGCAAACTAACAAACGACGAGACTGAAAGTTATTTTCAAACTAATACAGAATCTTATTGACTATAAAAATGGTTTAAATATTTCACTGTGGCTGGAAATACCAGTTAAGATATAAATTTTGTTGAAGTTTTTTTTTTAACCACAAAAAAAAAATATTTTAACACCAAAGGAAATCAGTAGTTAGGGATGAAGGTTCTTAGGCGAAAAGTCGTGTGTTCAACTCAAGCTTCGACTGTCAAGTGACCCTTTTCGCCCAGCAGTGCTTTCAATTGACTTATAAGACCGTGTCACTGTTTGTGTTTTTTCTAGACATTTGAAACAAGTTTTGTTTTTTTGTGGATTTGCTTCTTCAAATAATAAATATACACATATGTATGTATTTTGATTCGTGCCGTACCGGCAAATGCTTGATTTGTATATTTTAGTAGATAACATAGCGATTAGGCTTCTTTAGAGGGTATTAATAATAATAATTAATTCAATGCAAATTTCTAGCTGATAACTCATAGATAGATCTTGGGGTTCACAAATTTTAAGTATAATGTGTCTTGGGGTATAGAATTCTATTAGCTTTGATATGCCTTTAGGTTTATGACAAAAAAAATATAATTTTTGCTTAAAGTGTTTTTGAATGATTTAATTTTATCAGTTTAATAATGGAATATAGTAGAATTTAGAATCACAATTAACACTATTCAATGCCATCTGTAAGTTAAGGTATGTAGATAGTCGAATATTTTGGAAGCTGCCCTGTGATTTGGTAAGGCTTATGTAATTTGTATTCTTTGTTAATTAAAGTTGGACTTTGAATGAAGGAAATGATTTATTGGAGCACTCCTCGAGAATGATAAATGGCGAATTAAATTTATTGGATTTCGAGATTAGAATGTCTTTTAGTTTTAAAACACAACACCGTGTCTGCGCATGTAACGCATAAATTGTTTTTTTTTTAAATTCTATTTTTATTTTAAAATAAGTTCCACAACTTTAATTCGAAAACAAGGTTCCTTCATATCTATAGAAATTAGAGGGAACAATTTATAAAATACATAGAAGGATTTCAATCCACAAAATGTAGCTAAAATACCTTTATACTTGCAATTCTTTTTATTAGTTACCTTTTTAAAAGTTGTCTTAAGCTAGGCATTGACGTATTATAAGTATATAGACTAAATTAATTACTTGTCACAAAGATTCAATTTTTATACAAAAAAATGGGCCAAGGAGTCTCAGCGCTCTTGGGAATATGTGGCCAAAGGCGTCAAACGTTTAAATCCATAGGTAAACAATAGAAATGGCTTCTGTAGAAGTTATGTTAATATATTTTTAGAAATTACATAAATTCGGTGGGGGCAATACCCCCATTTATTTTGCTTAATGCAAGCTTCATAACTTGACCTAACTTAAAGCTATGAAGGTACTTAGGGCTATGGTTGGATTGAATTGGGCGGACGGGGGGAGTTTTAGGCTGGTAGTTTTGAGGTTGAAGTCGAAACAGTCTTCGTTTAAATCAACCCTTCGCCCTTACCATACGGGTAATATGTTCATTGAAGCCATAAGAGGTACGATGAGTATATGCAGGTAGAAGAGGCGAGGGTGTCTTGGGTTACGGGGGTTAGTGTTGAGAAAGATAGAGTTGTAGAGGGTTTAAAGGATTTCGGTTATTTCTCTTCGCCCTTGCAGGGTATTGAGGTTAATTAGTTGGTGGGGATTTTGATAGGGGCATAGGGTCAACAGATTATTTCAAGACAGACCACTAAGGGCGAATCTTAAGAAACGGCGTTGAATGCTCTCGATTCTAGAGATACGAATTTGTAGATATGGGGACCATAATTGAAAGCGTATTCAAGTAGCGTATTCAAGGTTATGTAGAGTGATCTGGTGACGTAGGGGTCGGAAATTTTTTGGACCATCGTTTCTCAAAACCAAGCGTTGAATTGATTTTGAAATAATATAATCGATGTGTGTTATGAAATTGAGCACTCGATCACATAATATGCAGAGGTCTCGAATCGATTCAACTATGGTTTAGGGTTGATTGTAAAGAAAGTAGCTCCTGGGATAAGATTGTATGCGTTTACGTGAAAAAATGATTGATTGACACTTAGCAATATTAAGGTCTAAGAAATTTTTGATACACCAGACTGAGAAACTGTCGAAATCTAGTTGGATAAGGGAAGAGTCGTGTGAGAAAGAAATTGTACTGAAAAACTTGGTATCGTCAGCGTATAATGATGTATGGGAATGTTTAATGACCAATTCAATATCGTTTATTGTAAAAATAAAAAGAAGAAAGCCTAAGTGACTTCCTTGGGGGACCCCAGAGGAGGTATCTAAGAATGAATTGGAGAACGTAGAATTGAAACGAACACTGTAATACCGGTTTTCCAGATAAGAAGAAATCCATTAAAAGAAAATAGGTTCAAGCCCTAGGGTGAACAATTTGAAAAGTCTAAATCTATGTGAAATTTTGTTCAAAGTCTTACTAAAGTCAGTAGAGATAACATCTACTTCCCTTCCGCTTTCTAGAGCTCAGACTATATACGATACAAATTCAACTAGATTAGTTGATGTAGACCTACATGAGATAAAAACAAACTCGTGTGTAAGATATGTTTACTGATATTTTTGAATCTGTGTAAGAAAAAACTGATATTTCATTTCGCATCTGTGTGTAGTTTCACACACCACTTATTGTCGCTGGATTTCACATCTATTCATGGGAGCTCTTGCTGATAATCCAGTTTTTTTTATATAATCCCGTTTTTTTAACTCTTGTTAAACAATCCCGTATTTTATTTATCTCGCTTCTTAAAATCCCGTTTTTTATCATCCCGTTTTTAAATTCCCGGTTTTTGGGTCATGCTGCCCCCTGCAACCACCCTGTTTGGCCCAATATAGGACTTGGGCTGGGGTTGAGTTTGGGTGTATGCAAAGTGTTTTATGTAGCATTTTTAAAAATACAAAACGGCCTAAGCGGGATTAAACGGGATTTTAAAAAGCGGGATTTTGAATAAGAGGGATTTCAAATGGCGGGATTTTAAACATACTATTTTAGAAGACGGGATCTTGAAACTTTTTTTCCGGGATTTTTGAAAATCGGGATTCCGATACGCTACCCTAGAGAAATTATTCGCTTTCTTAATTCAAAATCCCAAAGGGGTAAATTTCAAATTTTTATAATTTCCCAAAGCTTTTGGACCATCAGCTCATGGGGCTTGGTTTGTTCTTCTTAATCTCCCAACATTTTGTCATATACAAAAAGATGAGTTCCAGCTATTTACATACTTTTCTGGCAACTTTCTAGAGTGAAATAAAAAAAAAAAAAACATTAAGTCCGAGATCGATCTCCAATTGTTGAGATCGATCTAATGACGAACGCTCGATGTGAGAAAGCCTTCGTTTTGATATGTTAAAAGCTGAGAAAACAATTGTTTATTTGAGATCGATTTCATCTTTTGTTAAGGATAGTATTTCAGTTTAATTCCGTGATGTGCCTGATGTACCTTTTATGAAGATTTTCGAAGATTATATGGATTTGGTGAATCGGCTGTGCAATTATTGAGTGCATTTATGGATTCCAAAGTGAATTTGGTGATGACATGGATGTCTGCCAATCAACCATATCTCGGGTGGTAACACAATTTCAAAAACAGCCGTTCGGCTGTTTGGATCATATTCTCACAGACTCCTGAAGAAATGAAAGAAGCACAAATGTAATGGAGCAGTAAGTATGATTTTCCTTAGACTATTGGACATCATTATATCACCATTAGAAGTATGAACTAATTTTTGCATTTGAATATAGCTTAACATTTATGCTGTCATTATTGGTATCAATCTTGATGGTAGGATCATTATATTAAAAGTTAAAATTTTTGAAAACCGATTTAATTTTGTTGTTTTGCAGTGAATTTAGTTTGGTAGATGTATAAAAGTCAATTTAGTGATTTTGACACCCTTTGTTTGAAAACAAAAACTGTATTAATCCACTGACATTTGTTTCTTCAATTTCTTTATCTAATTTAGGCCACCAAATGTATACCCAAGTGAGAGCTATGTATGGAGCTCAGCTAGTATCTTATTACTCATTTTCGATGGAATTATTTTTTTACATCCCACTTTTTTACACTAATCAGGAAAAGTTGAAAGTGTATGAAAGTAAATATTTCTTCCTGATGGTCGTTTATAGCAAATAGGAAAATTATATTAGTTGGCAAGCCTCACAACTATCAAATTTTCCTGATTAAAACATACACGAAAAAAGTTTTTCTTTGACAATTCTGTCAGTGGAACGAGAGAAATTGGAATGATTTGTTCCAATTTGTGTCGAATGGAAATAATTAAACGTTATTTTAAAAAAGATAATTGTTCTTTTGCAAATATTTTTTGCAAAAAAATTCCCTGAGTTATTTTTCATCGATTAGTGCATTTTTATTTTGAAACGCAATTGCTTTACCTGTACTTAAGAACCAAAGCCATTCATATCTGGAACAGCCACCATATTTATAGAACAGCGATTTACTTACCTAAAAACATGATAAATATTTATATTTCATATAGGGAATAAACAAAACGAAAACAACAGAATTTAGCAGTGTTTGAATATCTTTTTTTGGAAACAAATATTGACTGTTTAGGTAAAAACGAAAACACTGATCTCATTTCTCATCTGTTGTTATGTAGTGAAATGGCTTGCTGTGTCATCAACTAGGCAGCTGCGCACACTACACATACTAACCAAGCGGGTGTGAATGGTTCTGAGGACTCTAAAGTAGGGTACACACTGTCATTTTTGTACATCATTTCTGGTGGAATGATGGAAAAAATGAAAGAGTGTAGATGTAAATGATAAATGATGAACAAAATGATGAGTGAAATGATGAAGATCAAAAATTTTCGTGGGTATGGTTGAAATGATGGAATGAAATGATGCTGTGTAGGAAATAAAAGGGCATGTGAAAATGATAATGTGTGGCATTAAATGAAACGTTCAAAAATGAGTTTTGGAATTTCATTTAAGAAAAATGACAGTGTGTACCCTACTTAAGAATCATTCTTTATTCTATACAGCTTGGCTAAAATAATTATTATTTCTTCCAACATGAACGAAAATTCTAGAAAAAATTAATTTTTAATTCGCCCATTATACAAACAAATAGTTATTAAAAACAATGCACTGAATAGGATTTTGGAGATTTTTTTATTTTTATCATATAAAAATAATTTGTTTTAGAATTGGAAAATAAGTTCAAATTAACGTTTGCTTCTTAAGTCAGAATCATATCGCATTATTAATTTTTTGAGTGATATTTAGGTACACGTATGTTCGCGCATGATATATATTTTACATAATATAAGTCTCGCGTAATATAAGCTTTTCGCATGATATATATATGATATGATATTTATCGCATGACTAAAATGTCCCATGATACATATCGTATGATATATCCTTAACATGATACACTTCACGCATGATATATGTCCCACACGATATATTTTTCACATGATAAAAATTAATTACACGATATTTCTCGCATTATCGATTTTTTTCGCATGATATTCATTTTTAGGATGATATAATTCACTAGTGATATATTTATTACATGATAAGTTCGACGCGTGCAAAAAAGTGTTGGCATAGAATACATTTTTTTTAGTTTAGATAAGATTGATTTAATTTTTCTAAAATTTAATACAATTTGTTACATACAATCAATACTGTATGGCATTGTTGCCGTCTGCCTGATTGACAATTTGTTAATTCTTTATCATAACTAAGTTACAGTTTATTACTAAAATATTTCGCTTAGTGTTTGATTTCTATATCTGAGTGCATTGATAACTTTGTTACATCCATTTCATGAAGGAGGTCAACAATTTCTTCTACAGATAGATATTCGTTGCCAAACGTATACCTTCTTGTTTCCTTAAGTACTCCACACCTTTCGACAAAATGTAAATCATTTTCCCACTCCCCCATATCACACAGGCTGCATAAGAACGGTCGATTTTCTCAATGTGGAATAATGTTCAAATTAAGTAGCTCTCCTCTTAACCGGAACATGAGCGAAATTTGTTCGATTGTACAATTGTCATGAAAATAGTTTGTATCGTTAAGGTTGTAATCTAGTCTGCTATAAAACATTCGGTGTAGAGAGCATAAAGCTTGTTCCTTGTAGCGATCCCTTGCAGCATCGTCCAATCGGGCGATCAACGTATGTATGTAGGCTTCCATAAAACAGGGTCGATGTAGTTTACTTCGAAGTCCATCTGCTCGGTTAACTCTACCCAGTCCTTGAACCATCCCTTCCGTGTTTGAGTAGCTTGTATCACAACTTTCTTAGGAAGCCAATGATTTGGCATATTTAACACTTTGAGAACGTAGTCTACTTGCAGTTTAAAAGTCTCAATGAACAGTGGTGATACTCCTGTCTCTAACATTATCATACAGTTTGCAGTGTTTGGAGGGAGGCGAAAAATACGTTAACCTGAGTTGTTTCTCCACTTGGTTATATTTTCTACCTCCCCACACTTGAGCTGCATAAAATAGAACCCACTCTGACACTGCTTCGAAAACTCGGAATTTACTCCTATGTGCAATTTGACTTGTTGAAACATTGTTTCCATGCAACATTTATAGCGGTTTTTGCTTTAAAAAGTAAAGTCCTTTTCCATACTGAGGTTCTTTGTGAAGTAAACTCCAAGAAATTTGTATTCTTGCACAATCTCAATTGTTTTATTATTGTAATGCTAAAGTTTTGCTTGCCCCAACTCTACCTCCGCCTTTCGTAAAGATCATCACTTTAGATTTGTTTAAGTTGACTTCCAGATTCCATCTCGAACAGTAAACGGAGAGTCTATATATCATCAATGTAAGATATTGTGGCGTGTACGCAAGTAGTACTATGTCGTCAGCAAAGAGGATTGCTTTGATGGTCATGTCTGCGAATTCAATGCCCGATGCTAATATTTCAACGATATCTTCGATGAAGAGAGCGAATAAACTTGGGCTGAGTGCACAACCCTGTCTAACACCTGAGTTCGTTGGAAGCCAGTCAGGGAGGTTTTTTTCCATTCCAGACCGCCGCTTTGGTAACCATGTATACATTTTGCAGTGCTCTTCCGAACTTCAGTGACATTCTTTTCTGGAAAAGCTTGTAGAACAATGCATTCCGGTCGACGACGGTGTCACAAGCAGACTTAAAGTCCACAAAGAAAGCGAATAATTTCTTATTTATCGATATGAAGCAGTCGGCGATCGTGCGAAGAACGAAGATGTGGTCTATAGTGGAGTAACCCGATCTGAAGCCAGCTTGGTACTCACTGAGAAGGTTAAGACCTATCCATTTATTCAGCCACTTATTCAGAATCGAAGTAAAAATCTTATAAGACTTATAAGATACATTCAAAAACGAGATTCCTCTATAGTTTGACGGGTCTTCGGTACTTCCGTTTTTGTGTATCGGGAAGATCAGGGCCTCTTTAAACTCCTCTGGTGTAGTTCCGTGCTCTAAAATGTAGTAGTATTTTTCTGTCAAATTCACTACCAGTTCATCAGTTCCATATCTGTAAAATTCTGCCTATATTCTGTCAGAGCCTGCAGCCTTCACATCCTTTTGTTCATTTATCGAAGCAAAAGTAAACATTTTTCGCATGATATATTTTTTACATGATTTATTTCTCACATGATAAAAAAATCGTACATGATATATTTTTCGCATGATAAAATTTATAGCATGATATATAATTTTTGCCTGATATAAATTTTTACCATACTATATTTCACGTATGATATATTTTTTGATAAAATTTTTTGCATGATAAAAGTTTCTAGCATGATTATTTCGCATAATATACTTTCGCATGATATTTTGATATGATATAATATCTCTTGCATTATTTCAGCCCTATTCATTACATAAGATTATTACTTGGGATATAGATACGAGTACTATAGGACAAGTTTTACATTTGGAAAAAAAATCGAATCAAAGTTGACATTACGATGATAGAGGACACCAAAAAAGTGGGTCCGGCAATTCCGTCTATCTGCCTGTGTGTAGAACGATCTACAGCCTAAACGGCTGAACCGATTTTGTTCAAACCTGGTGCTTAGGTGTTTTAGGTGATTGTTGAAAATAGATTTTTGAATCATTATTAATCAAAAATAACGGTAATTACCATACAAATGTTTCTAGTATCTTAATTATCTCGAAAACGGCTCTAACGATTTTGATAAAAATTGGTGTGTGTTCTACTTTGGGTATGGTCTACATTTTGGATAAAATTTCTTTAAAATTATTTTCTTATTAACGGTACCTGCCATACAACCATTTTCTTATATATTCTTATATATTTTCTTATACAGGAGCTCCTTCAAATTCTAATTAATACTGCATTTCAAAATTTTTGAAAAAAAAATTGAAAATTCAATATTTTGAAAACGGGTGGACGATTTTTTCTGAAATTTTGTTTTTGAATTTATATTATTAAATATTTCAAATTTTTGTACCAATTTTTTTTTTAGAAAAAAATTAAGAATACTTAAGAGACTTTAAAAATACATTTAGCCGTTTCTATTAAGAATATAATGTAATCGAACATAGGATCAAGTACGTGTGATCCAGTTGTGCATTTTATTCTAGGGGAATTTGGTCAAATTCATGCACCTATAAATATGTTATGCCCGTGGTCTGGCCAGTAATTATATTTAAGGAAACTCAAACAATAAATTAATATTATTTTTGTTTTTTTTTTTGACTGTGTATGTTTTTTCCAAATGCAAAACTTGCCTAGTACCTACATGTCGGACCTACATATATATGTACTTGATAATAGTTAAAGAAATAAATATTAAATCAGCTGACTTCTTTATTAAAATTAATATTAAAATTACTGATAGAATAGACACTTAGCCAAATAAAACCAACAATTATCTAATTTCAAAGATTTTTATTAAAAAAAAAGAACAAAAAATCGCAAAAAACAATACGTTTTATTTAGGAAACTTAAGTGTTGAAAATTAAGTTTTTTTTTTAATTAATGCAAAAATAAGTCAAGTTTGTTACCGAAAAACATGTCATTTAAGATCAAGTGATTACCTTTTTTTTTTTTTTTAAGCTTAATGATATAACTGCAATTAATTATATTCATTCGTCTACGTTTCGCTTAGAGGGGATATAAAATTATTAGTTTTAAAACCTAAACAAATTACCCTCCTGTGCTGTATAATACACACAAACATATGCATGTATATGTATGTACATTTATTGTAGAATGTGGATAGACATTATTTTAAGCTTATAGGCAAATTGCATATACCTACTCAAAGAAAACACCCGTTTTTTTTTTTTTTTTATAATCTTACACGCGCTCAAGGGATCATGATTACCAGAGCGGTCGTCATGAAAAAGAAGAGAAAGAGGGATAGGAAAGATGTGTGTCGCGAGGTGGTTATTGTCTCAGATTTATCTCCAGGGATGGCGGCTGAGCTAATGCGGAGAAAATTACCGTGTCGTATTTATTTATGTCTCTTATAATTCGCATTATTTTATTTATTTCGGTGTCATTTTTATGAGTATACTGGTTTACTCAATCACATGTTGTTAGTGTTATGCTTGAACAAGATATAATGAGCAAACCAGCAACTCATTTTATGACGATTTTTAGAATTGGTTTTTAATGGAAAATAAGATTACTAGACAACAGCAGGAATCGAACCTGCGACCACGAGGTTGACAGGAGCACACAACTATCGCGCCACGGCCACCCCCATACTTTTAAGCGATTTTTATCTTAGAACCAAACTTTAAGTTCCATATAACCAGTGGCGAACGCAGTGGCGAAATATTTTTTTAGAGTAAGTAAATTTTGTATATCAGTGGGCAAATTAGTGTTGGGTCACAAATAACGTGGCCTGCGACTGTAACATACAAAAATTCACTTCCCTATTTGCAAATACATTTAATAAAAGCCAGGCGCCAGAGGAACCAAGATAATTACGAAGGTGATCCTGAAGAATATTTTCGTCGGTCTATTTATGTCCCCTTCTTGGACCAAACTTCTGGTATATGTGGCGTCAAGTGAGCAATGTTTTTCACCCTTGCGCTGATTAAAAATCTATCTGAGAGGCAAACTCGGAGAGAAGCGACTGAACGGTTTGATGTTGTTGAACATCTGTGGGGATATTGAGGTTAACTATGAGGACGTTATAAATATAATGGCAAAAGTTCCAAGGCACATAAATATTGTACCTAACTAAAAATGTATTTATTTATTTTTTCATATGAGTACATTCAAAAAACATATTATTACTATTATATAAAGACTAGGGATGGCAGCGATACCGAGAATAATCGCGACCTCGTCGATGAGACGAGACTTCTGTAAAAAACACCCGAGACGAGACCGCAGTTATGGTACCGAAATTCGCCGAGAGTCTCGCTGTTTTCGTTGGTTTGGTTCCGATTTCCGCTAGAACAAATATTTGTTGATTAAATTATAATAAACCGGAGATTTATGTGTGAATTACGTTGGAATAGCTATCGCTCATATTTCAGACTTTGTCCCCCTTCGCAAAAAGTTGACTTTAAGACTGTTAAGGGACACTTGAAAATAAATATTATCAAAACGTCAAAATAAAGTTTTTTTTTTTTTTTTTTTTTTTATAACTTTGCACGCACTCAAGGGGTTATGAATACCCTTTATATGTTTTTCTTAACACAGCGCGGGCATCTGGTGCAGAAGAGAAAGGATAGGAAAGATGTGTGGCGCGATGTTCTGAGACTAGAGCTGGTTGTTGTCTCCGATTTATCTCCAGGGATGGCGGCTGAACTAATTCGGAGAGAATTACCGTGTCTTATTTATTTATGTCCCTTATAATTCGCATTATTTTATTTATTTCGTTGTCATACTTTATGGGTATGCAAGTTTACTCAATTACATGTTGTTAGTGTTATGCCTAAACAGCATGTAATGAGCAAAGCAGCAACTTATTTTATGACAATTTTGAGAATTGGTTTTTAATGGAATATATAAGAAGACATAGACAACGGCAGGAATCGAACCTGCAACCACGAAGTTGATAGGCGAGCACACAACTATCGCGCCACGGCCACCCCCAATTTGTTCCCAATTTGTCAAGACATAATCTGTCAAAATCAATTTCGGGATGGCTCCGATTTAAATGAATTAGACAATTAGCCAACATCTATATCTTTTCAATATGAACTCACGTCTTACATCTTTTTACTACAAAAAAACACGAAGAAAACCAAGACTAAGGATGAGACCGATACGAGACTACAGATTAAAATTTTATCGGCAAAAGGTGAGACCAAGACCGAGACGAGACTGAAATTTTTCGATTTTGACGAGACCGAGACTAACAAAAGTCTTGCCTGGGCTCGTCTCGTTGCCAGCCGCCCTAATAATGACGAAAAAAATAATAAGTTTGTCCGCGCTTATCTTAAAAAGTATCTAACCGATTTACTTAAAACCAATTCTATAAATTTCCTTCTTCTTATTAGAATGTAATTGGATATTCTTTATGTTTGTTGAATTAGATTATTAACTTTAAAAAATCGTACACTTTTTTGTCGAAGTTGACCAACATATTTAATTATTCTCTTAAGCCTGCTGCATATTTTACAAATTGAGATCTTTATTATAAAGTCATTAGTTTTATGCAAATCTTAAGCCCTAAATCATTTATTAACTGTACTTATAATCTGAGAAATAAATGTATTTACAAATTATTAATTTATCCAATTTTTGTATTTTTGCAACATTTCTTGTTAATTTTCTTTAGTTTATTTGCTTCTGAATTTCAGTCCACTAAATTCGTCGGTCATCGATTAATGTAAGAACAGTAATAATATTTCAAGTTTTAATTAGTTTTTGGGGAGTAGAGTTGCCCTTAATTATGTACTACAGCTTCCGTGTTCGAACAACAACAAAAATTAATAAGATTTGCAATTTTTCAGAGGCAACAAGTTGGCTAAGGAATTTAATAGCATGTGTTGTACTAATGATAAAGGGCATTCTTTCTATAGCGAAACCACCTGAACCTACAGAAAGTATGCTCAATGAAAAAAATAGTCAATATAGGAAATTCCTGGATAATTTAATTTCAAATAATACACTTTTTTTAAATAAAATCTTTCAGTGCAAAATGATCTTATGGAAAGTGATTTTTCTCATGGTCCACTGAATGTAGCCCTTTTAAGAGTGGGCTCTAGAAATAATCAGTATTTACTTCTTCGTGAAAATAATAAAACTGCTAATATTGTATACCCAGAAGCTTGGAAATATTCGTGTTCGAATGCCTGTTCCAACTTCTATTTTTTTTTGAAAATTGTTTCAGTGAGAGAACATACAAATTTTTATTTATTTACGGAAATCATATGTAAGTATGTATATAAATTTTTTGTAAGGTAATAATATAGTAGAAATTGCGGTCAGTCTCATTAAGCATTTGATATGCTTTTATAGTAATATAGAAAAAGATATCAAAAGTTTGCGAAACAACGCGAGTACGGGTCAGCTAGTACACAAAAAAAATTGTTCGTTAAAATTTAGTTTTATATATATTTTAAAACTCCCCCTCCCCAAATTTTTTTCTGCGTTCGCCCCTGCATGTAACATCAAAACCGGAGCAGCTATTCAGTTGCTAGGCATTTGATTCAAATGCAATCACATTCCCCAGTGCGCCTTGGGCAGAGAACTTCGAGAAAACCTATTATTTAATACAAAAACAACAATGTACATACATATGTTTATTTTCTTATTAGTTATTACCTAACTGTCTTACGTAAATAAATAGTCATAATAAGCTACTATACAATACCGTCTACCAAACACAGGAACTGTCAATATTTTTGTTAAAATTTAGAACAACATAAACATCTGTTTTTGGTCATTTCTATGACATTCGCTGCATTCAAGACTACAATTACAAAAATCAAGTGCAAGTCTGGGCGTAAGTACTATGGGCAAACTACCAAAAACCTTCAAAACAACATTCAAAATAACGACGATCCGAAATCAGTAATTTATTGCATCATACTCATAACGTCGTCATAACGCATTACCCATTTGCAATTACGAGTATTACCTAATTTAAATATTTTTCGTCTGATAAAAAGCGCCACAAACAGCAGTTACATTATAAGTAAATAGATGTAAAATTGCACGGTCTTAAGCTACACTGCGAGTCATTAGAATAGGTTCATTCTGTTATAAAAAGCTAACTGTGGTTCCAAAATGCATTTTTGAGGCATGTGAAGTGAAGCAATGAAGAAGACTGGGAACCTTAAAAAAGTTTACAGTGAAACTCGCTAAATCGAAACAACATAAAATCAGACAATTTTTTTTAGTTAAGCTGGTTTTTCCCTTAAGCGGGCCTCGGATATCTGAAAAAAAAAATTCAGTTAAGCGGATCTCGGATAAGTGAAAAATATATTTCACTTAAACGGTTTTGGATAACTTCAAACAATTTCAGTAAGGCAGACTTCGTGTTACAAAATAATTTTTACCATAATCTGCCATATCGAGGTAGCCTTCGCATAGGGGCGGAACATTTTCCGTTTTGTCAGAGAAATGTTCCGCTCAGCTGTTCGGAAGATTACCTCGAAGCAAATATTCTCCGATTCGGACGATTTCGGAGAATTTCCGGCTCCGACAGTTACCTCGCTGGGGAACTTAAACAGTTGAAAAACCTGTCTTAATTGTATTTTCCGTACGGTTATAAAACTTAGCATTTACATGTGTCATATGAACGAAAGTGGAGGTGAATGAATAAAAAAATGAAACAATTCAGCACCCGTTTAATTATTTCTTGTGCCATATTTAATTTTTCACTCAGCCGAGTTGTTATCTATTTTTTTTTAATTATGCGTGCACTCAAGGGGTTATGTCTGCCCTTAAAAGGTTTAAGCATAGTGCGAGCTATTAGGTAAATAGGATAGGATTAGATATGAGATACCGATGTACATTGGCTTTGAATGTTTGAATATCGCAATAGGAAGGAAAAATACGGACGGGTAAAGATTTCCACATTCGCGTGGTGCAGCTAAAGAAGGCATCCCTATAATTGACATGAAGGTCCGAAGTTGGGCTCAAGAGAAAACTGATGAGCATGCCGCGAAGAGCTAGTATAACGGCTGAATTGTTTTACGGGAGGAATGCAACTGGCTATTTCATTAGAATATTGTCTATAAAAATAAAGATAATACCCAGGTATGGCAATCATACTTGAGCTTTGGTCAAATGTAGGCTTTATATATTACACCCAGATCACTTCTGAAATATTTCTTGTATCGTCTCAGAAAACATAACCATCTTGCAGAGTTCTTGGCGACATCGAAATCGAATATGTGGTAATTCCACAACAGGTGGTCTGTGATGCACATTCCTAGAACTGAAAGGTTTCCTCAATGCAAGTGCCGCTCATAGACAACGGCATTGGGGGAGGGTTTCGCTTTAACGACAATAGACAGCACTGAGGTCTTGAAGCATTAAATTCTGCACGCGGTTTTTTAATAAGCTTATCATTCGCTGACGTTCAAGTCACAAATCCGAAGGACATGGGTGTGAATCTAAAAACGAATATGAAAAGCTGAGGATGCTATCGTCAGCAAAAAAAATATATTGGATTAGATGTTTCAGACAAGAAATCATTGATGGAAATAAGATAGAGAGTCGGAGGCAGAACGGAGCCCTGGGGCACACAAGCATTTAATTTGTGAATAACAGTCTTGAAACCTTCCAATACAACTTGTATTGAGCGGACCGCAGAAAGGTATTTTCTAATCCAACGAAGAAGAGATTCTTCGATAACACGTATTATTAGTAAGAGAGGTTGGTGCCAAAATCTGTCAAATGCTTTTGAAATATCAAGCGCAATAATCTTATTCTCTCCAAAATGATGTACAGATTTGTGCCACTGTTCGGTCAGATATACAATCAAATCACAAGTGGACTTATTGCGCTTCGAAAGACATACTGCCGGTCGTTAAGGAGTTTTCGTTCTTTAAGGCCCGTTTGCTGATACGAGTCATAAATATTTATGTTCAACTTAAAATGATTATGGGCTACTTTTTCCTCTGCGTAAACTGTCACATAAGTGCTTAAGTAGAACTTAAATGCTTAAGTTGTGTATCAGCAAACGGGCCTAAGATATTTCATTAGCTGATTATTAATCAGCGTTTCCATGACCTTGGAGAGGAGAGACGTATGTACAATTGGACGGTAATTAGCGGTTAAAGAAAATTCGCATTTTTTAGGGACAGGTGGGATAAATGAAGTTTTCCTACACTCGGAAAGAGATCAGTAGAGTAGGACAGATGGGAAAGCTTACGCATTGGTTTTGCCAGCGTTGAAGAACACCCCTTCAGAACAATTAATAGGAGAGATACTATCTGTACCAGCGGTCTTGTAACAATATATATAGGTATATATAACAATATATATATATAAATATATATCGAAATCTTTAAGAACTCTGGCAATTGTACGAGTAAGTAAGTCCTTTGGTAAATTTATTTATTTTGATCTATAAATTGATTTTTTTCGTAACGAATCGAATGCGTTTTCAGATTAATTTTTATTTGCTTTATTATTGGTGCAAATTTGTGTCTGTGAACCAGCTAGCGGCATCAGCTGTCTTGTCAAACTGATGGCTGTCAATTATAATGTATAGTGGCATTATTAAGCTAGTGGTAGATCTGCAAAATTAATTTAGAATCAACAAATAAATAAATTTGGCTAATCGAAGGCAAAAATTGTTAGTTTTCTGACAGATATAAATCAAAACTAAATTGATTTTTGTTACCAAACAAAAACACCATTAATGTTCTCAATTACAGGAGGAGTTTTAAGACCTTGTGTAGAATTAGCAGAAAACTGTGCTTCTAGCAAATTTGCTTTATGTTGCGACCAAGGGAACGAGTGTTGGACCGACATGAACTTTTATGAAACAGAGATAATCGCAAGACGTAGTACCCCGTTTTTTTGTTAGGTGACATAGGGTGGGACTTGAACCAAAGGCCTTGGGAGTGACAGTCCAACGCAATAACCATTAAGTCTGATTGCTAATAGTGCGTTACGCAAGAGACGCATACGCTAATTTAACAACGATTACGGATAGACGAGAAAAACAAAATTAAAAACACACAAACAATGAGAACACAACTAAACTTCAAAACGAAAAAATCAATTTGATTTTTTGTGGAATATGTTATTATTTGTTAATGCAAGCCAAATCGTAATATTATTGAACACAAACTTTCGCGTTAACATACAAATTTGCTCTAATTTTTTGTTTAAATATTCAAAAAACCAAGCCTCTACAATTTGAATTTATCTTAGATAAATTAAATCGTGAAAAAACTGAATCGTTCCAAATTTGTGTAGTAAATAAAAAGGGTGTTGTAAATATGTTAATTGGAATTACTTCCTCAGGTAGAAGGTAGTTTTCAAAACTTGATTAGCGAAGGTCGAATCTACAATGTTAAGGTCTTTTAAATTTAGGGCAATAGCTACTTTCGAGTAAGTATCTAACTGATAGTGTAAACATTGACGTTATTAATTCACTAAGGTGTTCGTAAAATAATTTGTTTGCTGAGTTTTTTTTTAAGTTTGGTTTCAAATGGAGTTAAAATAATTCACTAACTGTTATGAGTTTTTGGCTATATTTTCATTTGCTTTGCTCACTTCAAAGGTTAATAGTGTAATTTTTTTTAGAGTGATGGTGGCGCGCGACGTCGCACTTTAAAGAAGTGTTGGCGCGGGAGCAAACAGTTAGCGACGTATGATTCTAGTTAAAATCTAGAAGAATAAACGAGTACTGACCCACGTTGGCTAAACCTGCCCAGGATAAACTTATAATAAGGGTTATCGTAGGAATAATAGTCGGAAACGAGTCTTCCTGTTCCTAGCACAAAACTCGAGAAATAATGTAACTTGTATCTAGTGGGTACACTACGTACCGCTTGGTTTTTCTTCTTAGCGATTCTGCCTTTAAAGTACACTAGATTGGTACACGGCAACAGGTAAGGCAGAAGACCATTTATTCTTAAAAAGAGACTTCCATATGTGACACATGGGGAACAAACCAAATTTGAACTATGAAAACAAATACAACATTGAGCCTAAATGTTATGTAACGCTTTCTTTCTTAGCGATGGCATACTTTTTCCTCATGAAATTGTTGCATACTTAAGAGGTTTATATTATTGCATTATAAAATCGGCGCTCAGTAGTAAAATGTGTAACGCTTCGTTACACTTTTTCTGATACAACATTGCAAGTACTGCCTCTCTGCTTGGCATGAGCCACTGTGTACTTTGAATTTTCCCGAAACACCTATGTATAGTCTTTGAACCAATTTATCATATTAAGAAAACAGATAAGCCCCTTAGATCTTCAGGCCGGAAAATTCGTTAAGTTTCCTGAAAAAAATATATTGATTGTAAAGAATGCGCAAATACGTCGAATACCATTTGCCATTGATCATATGTTGCCTCTGCTATTATGCTAGATCAGTTTTGTCGGGATCTTTCTAATTTAAATGAAGGTGAAAAAATTGATCAGTAAGAAATCGAGAATGCATTGCCAATATTTTCAAATACGGAAACTGATCCTGAACTTGTTCGTTCGTCCATTATTTTCCTTCATATCAATGTGTTCTGATGGATATTGGACTAATTTATCGGATGATATGGACGATTCTCTGGCTTTTACAACCGCTAAATTTCCAAAAAATCATAATTGCATATAAATGAGGCTGGCGCAACCCATAACTAATATTAATAAATATGTCTTGTACAATTAAAACAACATTATTAAAGGTTTGTTATTGTGACTAAAAAACCTCGGAAAGATACCGAGCAGACGACGGAAATCCTGACAGAAGAAGATGAGCCCCAATTTTCTTAGAGAACAGAGTAAATTATTTACCCGTTGAAGATGTTATCATTAAAAATAAAGCTCAGGAATTTCTTAAAAAATCGAACCTCAGAAGTTTTAACAAAAATGAAATTTAAACAAACGCTTTGCATTTTTACTTAGAACTTTTAAAACAACTGCTACAAGGATTTCATCTCAATAACAGGAATTTGAGAGATTTGTTCATAATAACTTCTAAGAGTTCTTGTCGGATGCCGAAGTTTCAATTTCGACTTTGATTGATAGTTTTACATACTTGGTTGAGGGTAGGGTAACCAATGGCCCCCCTTTTGGAGGGACTGTTCCTCTTTTTTACCTCAAGATATCTATTGTCCCACAAAACCCAAAAAGATGAAGGGAGGCACAAATGTCCCTCTTTTTTACACATATGTATGTAATATTTTTTGCACCTTAAGGCAATGTTTGTATACTACCTATTCTTTATTATTAAAAAAAATTCTTAGCAAGTTTCCAAATTAAAGCTGTGAATACTTCCATCATAGTAAATACAATTTTCACAACTGGATGCATCCATTTACTTCATTCAAGAAACGTTGCCAACTTCACTTCAGTTGTTTTGTATCAGTCACCATCACTTCGTGTTCATTCAATAATTCTTAGCCATAGTTATAATTCAGCTACTTGTTCCAGCTCCCTGTTTCCGACCATCCGGAATGTTCCGAACTCCGAAATTGCTGGTAAGGAGCACCAACAGAATATGTTATAAATTAGTTTTTCTGATAGTTTATTTTCTTAGGCCAATTTACTTGCGGTCGCGCGAAATGCCAAAAAATTTGCAAAATTCTTACAAAAGAAACTCAATCGCCGAATTGTTGTCACAAGATCATCCAATTTAAATCGGACGCACCCAACAAAAAATATAAAAATGTTTCCTGACATTAATCAATATTATAATAAAGAAAAGGGAATAGAAACGAAATTATTAAGATTTTATGATTTGTCAGGGGAAATGTCAAAGCCATAGGTATGCAAATGTTGTTATTTCACTTTTTTTGTTTGGGTTTTCTATTTTTCAAAAACATGTTTTGTCCCTCTTTTTCAATATTTGTCCCCCTAGAAAACTCGCTATGTCCCCCCTTTTAACATTATCGATCTGGTAACCCTAGTTGAGGGCGATCCTGAATATGTAGTAACGCAACAGAAATTGCTCATTGACCAATCAATAATATTAGCGATAAAATGGACATATGCGAATTTTGGGAAATAGTCAGTTACCTTAAAAATGTTAAGCGAGTGTTGATTTACAAATTAAAACTGTTTTATTTACAACATGATGAAATTACCACACAGCTCATATGCTGCTGTAAGATAATTTTATGATTTTTGTAAGTTTATTTCAAACTAAGTTAAGAAAAAGACTTATTAACAAAAAGTTGTGAATGTAATCACAATCACCCTTAAGATTTAAAGTAATTTTGTGAATTATTTTCTACCTTTTTATTTATTTATTTTTGTTATTTTCTAACTAATTATCTATGATAATAGATAAATGAAAAAATATGGCTAACTTTAATTTGTACTTTTGTACTTCTAAGTTTTCAGATTTTAATTATTTTTGTCACTTTTTATTTAATTTCAATTTTGGTCACAAGATATATTTCATAGTGGGACTCGTGGTCACATCCCAATAATCCTCCAAAGAAAAGTCAAAAGGGCTTGTGACTTGTGATTCCTCACAAGAAGGAGAATCGGGCTGTAAGTATAATTATTTGCTTAAGTTTTTTTGGGCATTCTTAAACCATAAACAAAATGATAATAATATTATCTTGAGAATAAAAAAAATTACAAAAATACACATACCAAAATAGGGATAATAAATTAAAATAAAAAGGAAACGGGTTTCAATAATTTCGTGATGCAATTTTTAATTTATTTATAGTTTGACATTTTACGTCAGTAGTAGAAGTTTGTCGGGTAAATTGGAATCACCCTCATTCAATGAAAAATGAAATTTTTAAAACCTATTGACGTCTGACATTGCTTGAGGTACAAATAAAATAAAATGCACGACTGTATCGCACGTACTTGCTCATATGTTCGAGCACATTATATTCAAAAGATTCTTAATGGAAACGGCTAAATGTATTTTTAAAGTCGTTTTTCACTTATTTTTTTATATATAAAAATTATTAATTTTTTCTAAAAAAAAATTGGTATTAAAATTTTAAATATTTAATAATATAAACTTAAAAACAAAATTTTAGAAAAAATTGCCCACCCATTTTCAAATATTGAATTTTCAAAAAAAAAAAATATTTTTTTTTTCAAAAATCCAAAAAAAATTGCTTAGAATTTTAAGGAGATCCTGTATATAAATCATCATAATGTCAACTTTGATTAAAATCTCGAGTTCGATTTTTTTTCCAAATGCAAAACTTGCCTTATAGTAGCTATATCGCAAGTAAAAACAAAGCATACAACCAATATAATTGGAAAAACCAATTGGGCCTAAGATGACAGATTAACAAATATTTCTTGTTAACAATAAAAATAATATTTTAAAAAATGATGTTTAATCTACTTATCACAAGTTGAAAATTTTTACATCAAACTTCAAACAGTTTGATGGTAACTCTTTTTTATAAAAGTATGTATCACTCAGTGTTAACACAGGTTTAATTTCTAATGAGTCCCAGAGGCTGAAAAAATGAGTAATTTTGAAAATAAATGAGTCCTAATAAAAAACTCTTAAGTTTATAATAATACCTTTTTTTAATAACTAAAATAAATACTTTTAAAATATACAAAAAAAATCTAATTCATAATAATCCAGGATTCTCTAAGCATTTTCTAAAAAGTACCCTAAATTTGGAGCGGAGCAAAAAATTTAAATGGGTGCAAAGGGGGAAAAATTCAGTTTTTTTCCAAATTACTCGAAAACCATAGGTTTTTTTGAAAAAAAGTTGTCAAGAAGCTGTTTTTTTACAATACAAGTCTATATACTATTGAAATTATTCGGCCAAGTAGAAGACTTATCCTCAGTTTCACAGTCCAAGTTTAAACTCCACTTTTGGTTTAAACTTCAGATCAACAATATATTGGGTTTATGAACAAAACAAAATTTTGTATTCAAATGCTATCGAGTTGTTATAGTGATTTTGAATAGTATTTAAATTATTATTCTAGTTGTTTCGCGTGTTTTTTTTGTGTCAGAGATAAAGGGAGGACGAGGCTAGAAAAATGATGCCAAATATTTTTCATAAAATGTAGTTAAGCGATGGTTGGGTGTGTAGGAATAAGGAAGGCCCTGATCGGCGTCAACCAGACGATGCCCAGTGTTGTAACTATCTCGTACACATCAATGGTACTTATTTTACCTCCTTGCGGGAACCACCGGATACTGGCTTGTCCATCCGGACATTCCTGCTAAGCTTATAAGCGCGAGTGTTGAACACAGAAAAGAAAGCAAGACTATAATGCTCTGCTTTAATGACTGTTCTGATCAACTCGCAGAAGTCTTGCATGAGCTCCTCAGAAAGAGGAAGTACGGCGGATGAGCCCAAACAATTGGACCAAACGGCATCTTCAACAGTCAACAAAGCAGATGCCCTAATGAGCTACTTCGACGTATTTGGAGATAAGGTAGGTCATTGGGACAATTCAGTGCAAATCAGGGCATTGAAATAGAGATGGTGGCGGATGAGCCCTTAATGGCCAACGGCAGCGCTCATATCCCTGAAGCGGGTTAATGACTTCGGACTTTCCGGCTCCTTTCGTCCAAGGAATTCAAAAAAAGACCTGGCCCTCCAGGTTGGGGGCAGTGCCCTAAAGGACTGTCGGCAAGCATAGCCTACACGACACAACGTCTGAAAACGGACTTAGGTTAATTGACTTTGCGGCGGCTCGTAACGTCGCCATTGCAAGCACATGGTTTCCTTATAGCGAGATACACAAAAGGACTTGGCGGCATCCAGATCAAATAACCGTAAATCAGATTGATCACGCTGCGATCGATGAAAGGCACGCCTCCATTATGCTGGATGTTCGCACCTTCCGAGGAGCTAACATTGACTCGGATCACTACCTTGTTGCAGCCAAGGTAAGAATGCGAATAACCCGAGCGTCCCAACAACGGAGTAATACTGTGAGGAAGTATGTCGTCGGAAAACTGCAATCGCAAGAGACCGCCAGAGCCTATGCCGATCGAATATCCTGTAACCTCTCAAGAAATCCATTGCCGCCAGCATCAAGTGCCGAAGGCCAGTAGCAACGTTGGCAACAAGCCATCAGACGTGCCGCAAATGATGTGCCAGGTTTCACCAGACCTCCACAACGAAACCTCTAGTTTGATGAAGAATGCAGGCAGGCACATGCAGCTATACAAATGGCATATAAAGCGGCGCTGCAAAGAAGGACGGGAGCTGCTCGCGAGCTCTACGAGCAGAAAAGACGGGAAGAACACCGGCTTCTCCAGAAGAAAAAGAGAGAGCATGAGAAGCGCGCGATGGAAGATATTGAGAAATGCTACTCCAGGAAAAAGTGCGGAAGTCTTACCAACAGGTAAAAAGAACGTGTCGAGGCAAACAAACTCGCAAAGAAGCCTGTAGAGATTGGAATGGAAACCTCGTAGTAGAGTCACAGTGGGTGCTGAGTAAATGGAAGGACCATTTCTGCAGACTGTTAAACGGCGATGAAGACCAAAATCCCGCTGTCAGGCAGAATGAACCATTCAATATGGACGATGACACACAAAACTTCCATCCACCTGACCAAAATGAAGTGAGGATAGCAATATCCAAACTAAAAAACAACAACGCTGCTGGTCCCGACGGACTACCCGCCGAACTCTTTAAAGCAGTCGGAGATGACCTGGTACAGTGCATACACCAACTCATATCTAAAGTCCTGTCAGAAGAAAGTATGCCTGATGAATGGAACCTCAGCATCATTTGACCAATCCACAAAAAAGGAGACTCTCTAAAATGCGCCAACTATAGAGAAATAAGTCTCCTGAATATCGCGTTCAAGATCCTTTCTGCTGTATTATGTGAACGTCTGAAACCATTTGCCACCAACTTGATTGGACCCTATCAGTGTGGTTTCAGGCCAGGAAAGTCCACAATCGATCAAATGTTCACGCTACGGCAGATCTTGGAAAACTACCCAAGAACTTCAAATCGATACCCACCATCTCTTTATCGATTTAAAGGCCGCGTAGGATAGCATTTATAGAGACGAGCTATACAGAGCCATGTCTGATTTTGGCATCCCCACAAAGCTTATCCGACTGTGTAGGATGACGATGGGGAACTCTCGCTGCTCCGTCAAGGTCGGTACTATCTGCGTTAACGGGCTTTGGGGGAGAAGGTTCAACTACGGACTATACGAGCTGTACAGCGACATTGAATGCTCCAGCTCGCAGGATTTTCGATTCCAACTCAGAGGGAAGACACAGTCAAGGAGACCTCGCCTAAGGTGGGGCGCTCAAGTGGAAGATGACCACAGCCAACTTGGAGTGCGTAACTGGAGGCAGCTAGCCAAAGACCGGCTAGATGGGGAGGCATGTTGGTTGAGGCCCAGGTTCGTCCCAAACTGTAGCGCCACCTAAGTAAGTAAGTAAGTAGTTAAACGAAGTTCATCTGATCTGAAAATCAGATTTCACTGTGAAACCGGACGAATTAAACCAAAAATTTAAGCTCAGTTTAAGATTCAGTTGATCTTATGTTTAAACTCGCACTGTGAAATTGGAGGTAAGTGTTGCTTTCACAATATATTTTGAAGAAGTGAAGAAAATATAAAAACCATAATGACAATTTGTTCAAAGTTTTCTATATAAAATTATTAATCTGAACACATGTACGTCAAAAAAGTAGTTGCAAACTGCAAAAGTATTTTCGAAATTTCGCTGTAAAAACTCGATTAATAATTCAATATATTTTACCTTATAGTATAAACAATGAGATGAAGTCTTTGCCTTTATTTATTAAGAAACTGCTTATCATTTTTTGTATATACCTATTAATAAACACCATTTGTTATTCTCGTGATAATGCATCGCATGAACGTCATTGAGCGGTCGAATGTTGACTCATCGGGAAACCCGTTATATCTTCTTTGCATTCCACTCAGCCAAGAGTAAAGCAATGAAATCAATCAAAACAAATCCACGCCCATAATGCATGGCTACGCAAATAAACTGAGTGATTAATTTTTAAAGATGGTTTGTGTACACTACAAATCAATTGATTTATGATATTGTTTATATTTAATAACAACTACAGCGGGTATATTTAGGTTGTATTTGTATATGCATTGCTACTCCTATTTATACTCATTTGTTGGAGAACTGTTTGATCAATTTTAACCAAACGTCACAGAAACACACTCAGAATCAGGAGGCCAATACCTTACATTGCCTGAAGATTGATCTAATATATTTAATCTATATATTTAAAAGACAAATGTCGTCAAAGTGTGAGGGCATAGCTCGAGAACGGAATGTTCGATTTTTATGATTTTGGGCTTGATGAATTCATATGGATCCAAGGAAGAACATAGGACACTGGAGGAAAATCCCGAAAAATTTTCAGGAAAATTGGAAATCAGGGATCATCCCCTTTTTATGGCATATCTCGAGAACGGTTTCTTTGATTTTCACGATTGGGCTTGATAAATTCGTATTTGCCTAAGAAAGGTCATAAAATAAGATACTGGAGGAAACTCCTGGAAAATCTGAAATCCAGGATTGAATTCGCAATGTGTCTAATGATAATGAAATAGAAATGTCAGATGAAGTGCGCAACGAAGCGTTGACATTGATCGAAGACATGTGTCTGCTTATGAGTGGCAATTTGTTGTGCAAATTGGGTCAATGCATGCCGCATTTAATCGATAAATAGAGCGAGAAAAGGATTTCGATCGAGTCGCATTGAGTCATGCAGTTCGAACAAATGTGCCAATATTGAATCAAGAACAAAAAAAATTGGACGATAAATTAATGCAGGCTGTCGATAACGGAAATGGTAGCCCGATGGAACTAGGAAAACATTCCTTATTTCACTGATTTTGTCTACTATTCGTTCGAAATCTAAAATTGCTTTAGCATTCGCCTCTTCTGGGATAGCGTTGATGCAAGGCGGTCGAATAGCTCATTCTGCATTGAAATTGCCTTTGAACCTGCAAGTGAATGAAGAACGTACATGTAACATTTCAAATAATTCTGCGATAGCGAAAGTTTTGAGGCAATGTAAGATTATCATCTGGGATGAGTGTACAATGGCTCACAAACGAGCATTAGAAGCCTTAAATCGTACGTTGAAAGATTTACGAAATGATAAACGCCGTTTCGGTGGTGCAATGATTTTATTTTCAGGCGATTTTTCTGCCTGTGATTCCAAGATCAACTTGGGCAGATGAAATGAACGCTTGCCCAAAATCATCAGCCTTATGGCAATACGTGGAGAAATCGCAATTGAAAACAAATATGCGATTCGCTTTAGGAAATACCCAGTTCGCTGCAGAGTTCTCCAGGCAATTACTAGCGATCGGCAATGGCGTGATACCAGTGGACTTAGTAACCGGCTTCATTAAGTTTCCGCAGAATTTTTGTCGTTTTACAAACACGCCGGAAGAGCTCATCACGAATGTTTTCCCGAATATTGCTCAAAATTATGTTAACCATGATTGGCTGAGTTCACGAGCGATTTTGGATGCGAAAAACAAGGATGCGAATTATAAGGGACATAAATAAATTAGACACGGTAATTCTCTCCACATTAGTTCAGCCGCCATCCCTGGAGATAAATCTGAGACAACAACCAGCTCAAGTCTCAGAACATCGCGCCACACATCTTTCCTATCCTTCTTTCTCTTCTTCCACCGGATGACCGCGCTGTGTTAAGAAAAACATATAAAGGGTATTCATAATCCCTTGATCGCGTGCAAAGTTATAAAAAAAAAAAAAAAATGTCGATCATTTGGATTTTGTCATTCAAAATCAAATCGCCGGTAAGTTACATTTATTTAAATTCGTGAACTCCGTGATGGATGAAAACGAAGCCACCAACTATCCCACGGAATTTTTGAATTCTTTGAATGTTCCGGGATTTCCGCCAAACAATTTAAAATTGAAAGTCGGCTCAGTTATAATTTTGATGCGCAACCTCAATGCACCAAAACTTTGTAATAGAACGCGTTTTATTGTAAGGAACATCAAATCAAATCTAATTCAAGCCAATCGCTGGATGTTTGTGGCATCAATATCGATGCCCAATTTCTCACACGGTCAATTTTATGTGGCGTGTTCACATATCGGCAAACCTAACGCTTTGTATGTGTGCGCCCCTAAAAATAAAACCAAAAATGTTGTGTATATGATCTTAAAACTGTTTAATATGATTTATTATGCACAAGACCTAAAAACTAGGTTATTTAGAATTTTAGGCCTATTTTGTTTAACTTTGGTTTTCTATATTTTTAATTTTTATTTTCGGTTTTATGTGTTTAGACTTATAATAGTAATGGGTAACATGCTGAACCAACAAATGCCAAAGTTGTTTTAATCCCAACTAATGATCTTAGGGGCTGCGAACGCTATCTTTTCCCCAAAAATTCTATGAATAAATTTAAAAGTCAATAACCGCTTTAAATCTTTAAGGAAGCTCGTTTAACCACGCCTGCTTGTCATAAATAAGGTCTTTAAAAAAAGGCAAGTAAGTAAAACTTCCCGAATTTGAAAGATTTCTTCATTTGCGATTATAGGTACTCTATAAGGCAAGTTATGTATTCGTAAAAAAAATTCTAACAATCAAACATGACATAACGATCATAGAGAATACCAAAAAGTGGGTCCCGCAATTCCGTCTGTCTGTCAGTCCTCGAATCTACAGCCCAAACGATTTTGATTTGCTTCAAACTTGGTACATATTGTGTTTTCGTTTTTTTAATTATTTTTAAGATGACAAATAACAGTAGCTCCCACACCTTTTTTTGTTGGCCATAAACAAAAATCTTATTTTCCTCAAGAACGGATCCAACGGCTTTTATAAAAAAAAAAAAAAAGGGAAAATGTACACTTTGTATCTCATTTTTGTACCTCTAGCAGTACCATTTTTTTTTTGGTTTTCGATTTTCGAAAAAAACTTTTTTTTTGAAAACTCAAAATTTCGAAAACCACTTGATGGATTTTTTTCGGAACTTCGAACTTGGGAGTTTTTTGATATTATCTTGAATAGTTAAGAAAACTGTATTCCTAAAATAAAAACCAACGGCACCTTCCGTACAAATATTAAAACAAACCGTGAAGAAAAAATTTATTTCTCGAAACGGCTTCAAGAATTTTTATAAAAAAATGTGTGTATTCTTAGATTGGTACCGTTCACTTTAAAGTATTAAAATATCTTATTTTGCATACTTATTAACAGTACTTTCGATTTTCTCACTATTAAAAATTATTTTTTTTTTATGCTAATGCTCCCTTAAAGTGTTAATAAAACTGCATAATCAAATTTTCAAAAACAAAGTTTTTCGATTTTTAAAAAATAAATAATTGTTTTTTTGAAAAAATTTAAATTTTGTATATATATTAATAATATCTTCAAAATGGCGTTTTTTATTTTTTTTTCTAAAAATGTTTTCAAAATTTTATACATAAAAAATTATTTTTTTAAAAATCCGCTCCAACGATTTTTAAAATTTTTGTTAGTATATTCTTATTTATCAAGGAATTCAAATAGAACCTTTGGTTTTCCCTCAAACTATAAAAACTAAGCAATATAAAAACATTTAATTATGTGTATTATCCAATTTACTTCTACCTTTTCATTATTCTATTTCTTATAATTTTTTCGTACGTCATTGAAAACTACATACAATGTAACCCCTCATACATTTATTATATTCATAAATATGTGTCTTTAAAAATCGCATGAATCTTATTTATGCATTGCACCTAAATTGTAAAGTTATATGCATATCGCTACCTACTAATCTAAATCCTTTATTTTCATAATCATAAGTACATATTTACATACCTAAGTTCCATCCATGTATGTAGGTACATATATCTCTCCTAACTTACATAATTAAAATCCATAACCTAGATTTAAATATACATTTGTAGGTATATAAGTAACTATTCCTTGAATCATCCATTCGACAATTAATTAAACTAAGATTCAAGGTAATCTTAACTACATCGGCTTTAAACCTGCATATGTTAACTAGACTACGCACCTATTAAACCGCCTCAATGTTAAGCTACATTAAAGTTGTTAGAACAATGCCAAGTTCGTACGATCCAATCGTGCATTTTATTCTTTCATAATTCTATGTCAGCTAAAACATATTTCAATTTCATGGAAACCGGGTACAGGTTTTTTTTTTTAGAGAGCGTGTGTATCGTGTTATCGTTTTGACAGCTGCATAGACATTTTTACCCGCAACACGCCGTGAAAGAAGTTTTCTACATTCTTACGAATGTAGAAGAAACCTTAAGGGCCATTCGCAGAAACGTCACCGTCGGTGGAACTTTCATTTGTGGTTCAGCAATTTTAGTTCAACGATTTCAAGGAGTTAAGTTACGTGCAACGTTGGTAAAAATTGTGATCCGTAGGTTATCAACTTCACGAATTTTAACTCAACCTTTTAATCTCACCGATTTACCTTAGTAGCCCTATTATTAAATAAAAAAGGCTTATTCCGTGTCTAATTTATGAGTTTACTGAGAGCCAGTAGTTATACACACGTGGTTTAAATATTTGAACGGTGATTCAGAAATTTGAACTCACGATTTCGCCGGATTAACTGGACTTCAACGATAATTCAAGTTGCAAGTAGGTATGTAATAGAAGTCACACATATGCATCCATAACCTATCATTGAACCGAAGTTAATCCGCCGAAATCAGCAGTTCAATTTACTGAACCACTGATCAAATATTTGAACCACGTTTGTAAGTGGGTCAAACACAAAAATTTAGTAGTTATATAATCGTAACATAAGCGACAATGAATCGAAAATTTTATCGGAGATTTGACAAAAGAAAATGATTCACAATGCCCAAGGAAATAAGACAAGAGCTTGGTAAGATTTATTGTAACCATTTCCCAATTTAATGGGATGAATCTTTTCACGACGAAATTTAATAAAATAATATTGATGCTAACTGATTTTCAATTACTTTATGTTTTTTAACATAACTTTATTAATTCAACATAACGTGACGACATGAAATGTATATCCTCGTCATAGTTTGATACTAATTTAAATAGAACGATGAGATCTCGTCAACCCAAACATATCGTTTCCGTATCACATCCATTGTGTTTAAAGAATAAAGAATTCTTACAAATGTTCGGATTTGTCAGCAGACTTAGGATTCTTTGTATAAGGCAATACTGGTCTACGCTTGTCAACAAGACATTTTAATTTATTTTGTGTTTTTTTTTTATTTTAGGAAAATTTGTTTGTTAATTTTAATAGTTAAATTGTTAGTAAATAATAAAATAAGTTAAAAGTGTTATTTCGTACAGTGTTTGTTGATTTAAATAAAAGAAATTTTAACGAAGTTGCTTGTTTGTGTTTTTTGAAAATGAAATTGACTTAGCTAATTCTGTTGGTTCTTCTTCTGTGGTAGGGTATTGCCATTTATCGTTGTAGCCGTTCGTTACAGGTCATGTGTCGGTCAGTTTGACAGCTCCATTGAAATTTTGTTACCCCCAAGGGTAACGCCGCAAAAGAAGTTTTACTTCAAAAACAATTTTCTCTCCATAATTAAAAGGAACGGGGTGTGTATAAGCCATAAACACGAAAAAATTCACATGCGAGTAACCATATTGAATTAATTTTATTATATCTCGTTAATATTTCTTGTGGTTACATTTTTTTCGTCATAAATCATAATATAAAGACATAACCAATTAACCATAAGCAGCAGCTCGGAATACAAATTACTCTGATAACTCAGATGCTTCAATCTGAACAGGATTGTGTTCATAAAAAAAAAATCGCGTCAACGAGTCGTCGCCGTCGGTCGGTACAAAAACAAAAACATGAAGATGAAGATTGAAGAGGGACAGACAGGTGAACTTGATATTTTTGAATCAAAGCAAGCAGGTGATGACGCTTTGTACAATAAAAAGGTATTTTATATTCAAATGCCTACGAGTATAAGGTTTTGAACTCAGCATATAGAATTACCCATAGTCTATAGTGCATAAGTAATTTATTCAATTTCACCAGATCTTAAGCCAAATGGGTATTTAGCAAAAATTGATTAAATCTGCAAATAGGTAGCGGAATCTAAACACATGGGTTTTTTTTATAAATCTTGAATGAAATTAAGAAAACAGAAAATTAAAATAATAAAAGATTGTACTACGTGAGTTTTGAATACAATAAAAATTGACTAAGCGGCAACACTCAAATATATATGACATTAACTTTCAAAACGGTTCATCTGGAAGAAAGCTTTAAAACTGCATTATTAGTTAAAATCAAAATGTTATTAAAATTAAAAGATATAAAGGTTTAAAAAATGTGTGAAAGTCGGGTCTATATTTTTTTTATTACTTTCAAAACGTGTCTATTTTTCAGACAAAAATTATTTTATTTTCAAAAAGAACCTATATTACCTACTACTCACTTGCCTATTGCAGAGTTATTTTTAAAACAGATCTTAAAATATTTGGTACCGAAGGAAGGAATTATGCTTGAACGCTAAATAAAAGAAGAGTTCAACATGGACTACTATTGTAGTCAATTCCTATTTTTCGTTTTTGGCGTTGTAAATGAATCCTAGAAATCCGAACTAACAAAAGAAAATGCGCGAAGGCTCAAACGAAATTGTTACAGGTATGTTCCAGGAATTGTGCAACTTAGACATCACAACATTTAAAAATGTATTTTTTTTTCAAAACTATCAACTAAGAGAATCTTATCTTTTTGAGGAGTGGACCTAGAAATATGAAGTTTTCAGGAATAATAGAGTATATGCAATGAATGTTTGGTAAAAAAAATTGGATCGCTAGAATGTCAATAACCGTAAGAAAACTGGAATATTGAGAAGATTGCATAAATCAGTCAATCACTTTTGACTGGTTCCATGAAAAGATTTGGTTTTTCTTTAAATAATAAGTAGACAATATGACAATAATTTTTTTTTATCAAAAATTACTCTATGAGCTATACAAGCTTGGCAATCTAAATTTCAAAACAGGAGAAACACATTTAAATTTGCCTGCTTGCTTAGTTCGACTAATATCATCGACGTTCAGTGTAGAAACAGTTATATTTGAAAATTCAATAGAAATAAAAGATGTGGTGGTTGTTTTGAGCTAATATCGTCAGTTCTATTAGTCCAATCTTTAAGGTTAAGATTTTAAAATTGAGGTGTAAGACTTTGCTATATGCCGGTATAAAAATAAGAGGAATGTGTCCTAAAATATATATATCTTTGAGGGGTTAAAAGAACAAATTTATTCGATTTTTATTCGTTTTCTGAAATAATAAATGCAAAAGTTGATAAAAAAATTCAACATTTTTAAAAACAGTGTTCCACAAAGTTATTGCCCCAGTTATCGTCTACAAAAGTGCTGGCGTAAGCATATAGATATATGCATCAGAAAAGGTGTAAGAAGGTTACAAATGTGTCAAAGGAAAAGGAAATTAAGTTGTTGAAAGTCAAGACAGTATCTTATTTATATAGTATCCGCACATATGTATGTATGTAAATGCTTAGATCTTTACAAATGGAGTTGGTACTCTAATATGATGGGTAGGTTTTCTAGCATATATGTATATACCTACACATGTGTACAATATGTATGAAAGAGACTAAGACTTTTGGTGGCATTTAATCTGGCCAGCTCTCTTATCTTATATACGAGTATGCACGTTATATCCAATTGTACCAATGAGATTAACTTGAGGGCAAGATTTGCATTTGGAAAAAATCATTCTCGAGATTTTAATCAAACTTGGCATTACGATGATGGAGAACTCCAACAAAGTGTTTCCCGCAATTCCGTCTGTCTGCAGATCGTCTACAGTCTAAACCACTGAAGTGATTTCCTTCAAACTTGGTTTTTAAACTTCCAAAATAACGGTCATTGCAGCATTGTTTCTTCTATTTTAACTATCTCAAAAACGGCTTAAACCATTTTGATTTAAAAAAATCTGTGTACCATTATAGGCATTTTCTACATTTTTTTATACAAATTTGTTTACATATTTTTTTATTAACGGCACCTGCCATACAACCATTTATATTTTTTTTGATTTTCAACTTTCTCATAAGCGGCTCAACGCATTTCGATAAAAAGTTTTAATATAGGAGGTCCTTCAAATTCTAAAGAATGCTGGAAAAAAGGTTTTTTGGAAAAAAATATTGTTTGAAGTGATGACTTTTTATGAGATAAACCAATTTGTTACATAACGCGTTACGGCGCCAGTCTATCTGGCTTCCCTTTCAAAAAAAAGTTATAAATAGTTCAACTTAGATTAGTCTAAGTTATCACTTCTGTCGGGCGTCCCGAGACGCACATATTTTTTTTTATATTTAAGTTTTAGAAAATGCATGCACGAGTCATTTAAATTTTATTTTGTAAGGATATCTTGTTTGGTTTAGAAATTACAGGTTTTTGCCCCTTTCCTCGGTTGCATATTTCCGACAGATAGGACCGTTTTGAAAATTAATGTCACATATGCTAAATGCCGCAATAAAATTTGCCATACCTTAGCCATGGTTTCTTATGCGTGAAACAAATTGAACAATCACCAGCAACTGTACCATCATCATCAAGAACGCCGCCCGTTATTTTAACACAAATGTACATATTTAACTAGAATAGCAAGTAAAATGTCCTAAATTTTCTGGAGAACTACTCCCAAGTTTCCCACTACGACATTCAGTGGTACTACTCGACAAAACAATGAACATCTTGCTCAATTTTGCTTGAAGAAATTTGGCACTTTATCTGTCCAAAAAAAAAGGAATAAAATTAATTTAAAAATAAAAAACAAACTGCGAATTACAACCAAAATGATTTATAACAGGTTGGAAATTGGCAGAAAATTATACTCAAACCGTTCCAGAAATTTCTCCATTTTATTTCTATATGAAAGAATTTCATCCCCAATCTCCAAAATTTGATAAGCTGTCAATTTCTGTCCAAAAACTTATGGATCAGAGCTAAGATGTGATATCAATTACCAACATAGTTCAAGTTTTCAAAGAGCAAAGCTGCCTCTACAAACTCTACTAACAAAGCCCTAAAATATAACCTCCTAATTAATAAACGACAAATGGCAGCAAGTTAGCACCAACACATGTGGTAACTTGTATTTCTCATACATAAACGCATAATCTAACTCACCGAATTCGGCATATATACTTAAGTAACGAGTTCTTCACCCATAATTTTTGAAAATTTCTTTTTAAATTTCTTGCCGCTTCTCTGATTTTCAATTTTTTAGAAGAACTTGTACCACCTCACAATAATTTCCGAATTTTCAGAAAATAATCTTTGTCTTTGATTGAACATTTTGGAAAAAGCATTTCAGTTTACTTCATCCCAGCTTTTATCGCATTCCAGAATTTCGTACAACCCAGCACATTGACGTATTGCTAATTAGCGAGAAAATTCAAATAAAAAAACTGGTATGATTATGACGAAGGTACTTGAATATTTAGTAGAATTTGGAGAAGTGCTGCCAAATTTTCAGTACTAAACAGTGAATGTTTGACATAAATATAATATTAATCAATGTTTACTCAATGTTTAGTCTGGAACACCTATAATTATCTAGCAAATTATAGGTGTTCGAGACTTAAAATATATCTCTTTGGGCTGTTTTGGTCGTAATGTTTATTTTAATGAAACAATTCCATTTCCTTTCCCGACGTTTCGACGTTGGTTGCCGTCTACTTCAGGGGATCTTTTATTAACAAAAATAAATTGAACATATTATACACATAAGAACATTTAGTGTACAATTTTGGCAAACTTACATTTAGTAGGTATTACAGATAAACATAAATAATACAATGAAAGACAAATATGAGGCAATGTTTAAAAAAAAATTTTTTATGATATAAAAAAACACTTCGATTGAAGTTTAGTCGGCTTTAAATTGTCACGGATTCTGCCTAGTCACCAAAGAGCAGTAAACCGAAGAAATGTTCTGGCTGTCTTGCTTACGATTCATATTGTTTTTGTTGTTAATAATATGAAGCGTTTCTAGAGTATACCGCTTGGAGACATGTTTCTCCCTTTCCAGGATTTCCACTCTGTCAAAATCTGGTTTGTGTCAACGCTTGAGGCCAATGCTGTCTTCTCAGTGCTTTTTAAATTAATGTCGGACTTGTGGTTGGAAATTCGTTGACGAAGAAGTTGTTTCGTTGTACCGATATAGAAAAGATTGCAATTTTCTTCCGCATTGCCACGACAGTTAATTTTATAGACTACGTCTGTGCACTTATCCTTTTCCGTTTTTATTTTCATGTTGGTGAAAAGGGGTGCCAGCGTCCTATTGGATTTATACGCTAAACTGACGTCATTAGTACTATTTTTTACCGTCTCTTTAAAGTTTTCTGACAGTTTGGGAACATAAACTATACTCTTATAAATACCTCTCTCTTTTTGCCGATTATCAACAGGAGCTTTGTGTTTTTGGCTAAGTATTAGCTCCGTATGATTTCCATTGGATAGTCATTATCTAGGAGAATTTGTGTGACTATTTTCTCATTTGCGGCGTAAAATTCCCGCGGTCACTCAACGCAAAGACTTTTTGAATTAGATTAGAAGCTGTATTAATAAGAATATGCTTTGCTTGATTGGATCTAAAGTTGACAAGTCTTCCAGATGCTGTGTCTTTCTGATACCAATTGAAAGAGATTCTTTCATTAACGCGATGAATCTCGACGTCTAAGAACGGTAAATTGTATTTTGTTCATGATATGAATTAAGGCATCGTAAAACATTGTAGAGCTCCCCATCATTAACAACTGCAAATATATAACTACATATTTGACGATTATCTTTGGTTTGTTACTATCGGCAAATTTATTGTCCCAAAGGTTGCCCAAAACTAAATCGCCAATGGTAGGAGAAAGTGGATTTCCCATTGGCATTCCATGAATTTGTCTGTATAAGTTATCTTCAAACTGAATGTAATTGTTTTCTTTAAGTCAAAAATCCAACGGCTCTATAAATTTGGTTTGGCTCAACTTTGTATGTTTACTAATTGTCTCCCATTTTTTCCTAATGATGGCTCCTGCCAATTGTACATGGACATTAGTAAATAATGATACACCATCATAGATATGATACAACATGCTAGATAATACGTAAATATATTTTCATTAATATGGCTCTAAGTACCTACATATATCTGGATGCAGTGCAGCGAACTAGTTTCACTCTGTTGTTGAAGAACTTCATGAATATATATAACCATATCCAGCTTCAAATTAAACAATTTTTTTGGATCACATTGTTATTTGATTTGGTCGTTTCTTTAACCAGGAAAAATGTATAAGCTTGCAAATTAATAATAATAAATTTCACTTATATTTTACTGAGAAATATTAAAAAGATAATTACGAATCACAAGCCCGAAAAACCTTATATTGTGTGCCGGGTCCACAAAGCTGTAAGTCTGTCGAACTAGATATAAATGGAGCTACCGCTTCCTATTTTAAATAATAAACAGGATATAAGACAGTATAACAATCGTTGTATGTGAACTTATCCTAAATTCATTAATAACACGTTTTCGAACTCAAATTTACATATTTCACTTAAAACTTCAGTTCTTATATAGAATTCTCCCAAAAGTATGCATTACTTAAATAAATACACAAAATTCACAAAGGGGTTAGATTTTGCACACAATTTAGTGAGCTATCTTTTAGGAAAAGCTACTGGAAAGAGATCAAAAATTAGGGGAAAGTTGGGTATCATGCAGCCTTTTACATTAAACACAAAAATATATAAGTTAATGGAAATTAATTTTCTAAGAAAATCGGCGGTAGGCTCAAATATTTCCAGGGCCGAAAGAGTATATTGTGTTCATTCGTTGGAGTTATGTACATAAATGTATGTATTACCTATAGGCACCTCGTGGTTGGAGTTTTAATCTTTAAGTTAGGAACTGAATTATTCACCTACTTATCGTTAATCTTTGTATATAAAAAAATGTTGTCAAAAACGTTTGACGCTAATGATCTCAGTTGGCATCCGACCATTTTCAATATACTTTGTTTTATGATTCGATTTATGGCTGTTCTTGTGAGCTATTAAAATGTAAAAATGCTTGCTAAGATTGTAAGATCTCATGAACTAATACACATAAACATAAACAATAAAGATAAATATAAACAAATGTATATATAAAAAAAAATGTTGTCCAAAACGTATAATTCCTTATTTCGCTTTTGTTATTTCAGCCGGTGTATTTCTTTGACATAAACTACTTTGCGTTTGTTCAATACACATCGTTTGACCGTAAGTGAAAATTCGTTTTTTGTGTTGCGTAAAAAATTAAAACGATTTCTAAATAATACGTTTACACTGATTCCGATCTAACATTGGACGACGTACACGTCTTGCAATAATTAATCAGAATGTCCGTGATGATCAAACGCAAGTGGTACGTGCAGAGGAAATAAATGGAGACGTGCCCATATTGCACAGCTTCAAACTGCACCACAAATTCGACAAAAAGTTATTAGAAGAAGAAAAGTGGTAAATGAAGACTTAAATTGCGCTGCTTTGGAATACGATTCCGCAATAGCCAGTTGCATTCATCCCCTTAAACTATTCAACCGTAATACCCGCGCTTCTAGGAATGCTCATCAGTGTACCCTTGAGCTCATCTTCGGACGTACACTCAAGTACATAGATTCTTTCTTTAGTCGAACAACACGAATGTTGGAATGCTTTGCCCGGATCTATTTTCTCTCTCATTTTGATATTTTGAACTTCAAATCCAGTGTTCATCGGCATCTCCTTTTAAATCCCTTCCTATTTCCCTAATGCTCGGACTGTGGTTAAACATATTAAGGGTAGCCATAACCCCTTTAGTGCGCGTTAAATAAAAAAAAATCGCATTTACTTATTGCCTGATTTAGTTGATTCCAGCAACAATTCGGCAAAGATTTCTTTCGTTCCCTGTTGAATCCTATGGCATATATGGCGTTGATACCACACCGTTTGAAGGCGGTCGAACTGCACATTCCCGCTTTGAAACTGACGATGAATTTTTTCACGGTTGAACCCATAACGTGGACAATGACCAAGAATTCGGCAACAGCGAAGCTAATTCGAGAATATAAAATCATAATTTGGGATGAATGCACGATGGCGCATAAACAAGCTTTGAAGGCAGTTGACCTAATGATGAAGGTTTTACAAGGTGATTCGAGATTTTATGGTGGGCATACGACATTGCTCAGCGGAGATTTTCGTCAAACGCTTCCCATCATCCTGAAATCTACTACTGCTGATGAACTGGATGGATGCTTAAAATCGTCGTCTTTGTGCCGGCATGTCAATAACTTGAATTTGACCACAAATATGAGTGGCATTGCAGAACGACCCATCGGCTGCTGAATTCTCAAGACAACTGGCAATGGTCAAATTTATGTTGATGTATCAATTGGATTTATATCATTCACGAAAAATGTTTGCGAGGTAACAACGGCGAAGGAGAAACTCATCACCAAAGTAAAGTGTTCCCCGGCATTCCAAAAAATTATAAAAATTTCGATTGGATTTGTGAACGGGCAATACAAGCAGCGAAGAAAAAGAACATCGTCGATAGCTTTGTAAACGGTCTTTATTGCTTGTTCGTGCGCCGGACAACAAATTGAAAAACATTGTTTATCATATCACTCTCTCCTTATTTTTATTCAATTGAAATAAATCACATTGAAATTTGAACTATCTGTGTTTTATTATAGCTCTGCAGTTGATTTGAAGGCGTTTAATTGGGGTGAGACGAAGTTCGCCTGGTCCGCTAGTGTACATGTATATGGGAACAAAAATTACTCGTTGATTTTTCTTCTGAAGGTAATTTCACTCAGTAGTATTGTGGAAGGGCTTTTCTACTAATTTTTCTTCAATGTATGCAAGTCCAAGAATTCGGTGGTGAGTGTCACTACTTGATAACTCAGATTGACCAGTTAAAGTCGACGAAATGCTGGTTATTGTCTATTTGAAAAATGATGTCTATAAGAAATTAATGGAAGAAGCTCTACAGGGACACCCATTTAATTTTTTTTTTAGGTACGCGGGTTTTTCACCTAAGGGAAACTCGGATAACTGATGGTAAGGCAGACTTCGTGTTTCAAATCAATATATCCAACCGGTCTTAATTGAAACTTCCGCACGGTTATAAAACTTAGCATTGACATGTGTCATATGAATGGAAGTGGAGGTATACAAAAATGAAACAATTCGATTTTTAATTTTACCTTTAGTCGAGTTATTTTCTATAGAAAATTAGAGAATTTGAAGGGATTTTTTTTTAAATTATGCCGGTTTTTTACTTAAGCGAGTTTCAGTTAAGCGTGTTATATTTTGGCGTGTGTGATAATGTAAAAAAAGGCTGCAAAATAAAGGCATCACCTTTGAAGAACCGTATTTCCGAAATAAAATTTGAATTTTGTAGAAATTTTTTAATCTATTTTAATCGGAGCCATCCTTCAATGGATGTTGACAGATTGTCAAAAAACTTCATTTTGATGTTTTGATAATACTTTTTTTCCAAATGTCACCCAAGCTGTCGGCGAATTTCGGTACCAAAAATATGGCCTCGTCTCGGGTACTTTAAGAATGGACTCGTCTCGGAGATTGATAACGAGACGAGCCAGAGACTAGTCTTGGTCTCGTTGCCAGCCCTAGAAATTGGAATAAACAGTTTTCGTCGCATTTCACATGAAATTACGACAAAGTTATGTATATGTAATAGCTTTTTTCTGCACTTTCGATTATCAAAAGAAAAGTTCAGTGAGAAGTCGTTATTATTTTAACAAATATACCGCCAATAATTGCTGGCAATAAAGCGAAATTATATCAATCCTAAAAAAAATAAGTTCCTTCCATCAAACATAATGAATCAAAAAGACTAAATAATGTTTTTAAATTTGTATTAAAATAATATAATTTCTATAGCGAACCATATTCATGTTTAAAAGGAAAGAGATCTGTAAGAGTATTTCATTCCAACTCTCTTTAAATTCCGAAAGAGTGTGAGAACATTTTTCATATACACTATTTAATGTCTAAAATCATGAACTTAATTTTTTTATTTACAAAGTTTAAAATAGCTATTTATCAAAAACAAAAAAAATAACATACTATACAATAATAATAAATAACGTTTAGAAAAGGTTTCTCTTAATTTATCATGGCGTTTCTCTCTTCAGCAATGCTTCTGCTGTATCTGTTGTAATGATATCCAGTGGGTGGCAAATTGTCTAAAAACGACATTTCCGATGATTGCCTGGTGAGTTTTGTGGCTAAGGCTTCATTTGGATTTAGTGCTGTAAATGAATTTCTGGATGATTTCGGAAACACGCTAACAGAATCGTATCCAAAAGGACTCAAATTCGGACTGGTGAAGAAATTACCACTAACCGTTGTAGCAAAAGAAGATACTGGACGCTTGCCTATCGTATTGCTGGAGTAATAAACAGTACTAGCTGGCTTTGAAGATGTTATGATAGGCGATGCACTAGATGCTGCAGCAGTACCAAGATCAATATGAAGTATACGATTGTTGAATTCGTTGTGATTGAGGTTCTTCAAGAAGAATCGTTGAAACTTTGAAGATATCATATACAGGGCACCAGGTTCGATTTGAGGTGTTTGCAAATCAGCTACAAATTGAAGACGTTCCTGATCTAATGCAAGTGTCCTAAACAAGACAAAATTATTAAGAATTCATTTGAAGAACAGGACTTACTGTTGACGCCCCGTTTCTGGATTCCATGATGCAACAGCTGTTTCTGTGAGAGGGCTAAACAGAATACTTCCATCGATTGGGGATACACCTAATGTTATGCCTTGAGAAGATTTCTTCCCGACAAGCTTCACAGGCAAGAGTTGGGACTGCGGAATCGGTCCTGCCCGAAGGACATCTCGGGAAACAGAAAATACTCTGTAAACATTTTAAGATTTTTCTTGAATTTCTAGTTTGATATTTGGAAGACTTAAGATACCTATCTGTGGCCAAAGGTTGATAGTAAACTATTCCAGCTTTTTCGTCAAAGCTCAAGCCCACAATACCATCCATCAAAATAAAACGGTCTCCCAGAATCTCCGATTGGGCGAAATCTGGATCCGGGTACATAGACGGGTGTGAAACCCTCCAAGTGACATCTGCGCGACTGTCATATACAACGATAGCTATAATAAAGATGTCCGTTACTTATTTCTTTCTTTCCAAAGAGGATTAAATTTCGATCTTACCAGGCTCTACGGTATCGGAAATATAGACGAACACATCATCACAAGTGCCGGACTTAGAGGTTGTTTCATCAACGATCAAGTTGGTAAACAATGATTCCCCTCTAAGGACCTGTCGGGGGAAGTCAATTCTGTAAAGGATTCAAAACAATTAAAATCATGACAAATTAAAATTGATTTTTCAAAGTCAAACCTTCGAACAACTCGATTAGTGTTTAGATCAAAGACCAAGATTTTCGGTGGACAAGTGACTTCGTAGTCCTCCAAAGATCGTGTTACACCTGCATCCAAGGCCCACAACCTGTTACACGAATCGATTTTCATCCTGTAAACCGAAATCAGCTTCAAGTCGCTGCAATTAAAGTCTTGTCGACCCGCCACCGCATACGACCAATCTGGAAAGACCTACTCCAAAAAGGGGGTGTGTCACTTATTTCGATCTTGTATCTATCTATCTACATTATGTATCTATGATTGACATATACCTCTAAGACTGGATTATCGCCAGCTCCAACCTTCGGAATGCTGCTGACAGATGCCGTTACGCCTCGAAATAATTGCGGTGTAGCAACAAAAATCCTATCATAACCCACAGCTATGCCTGTAATTAGTATGTTTTCCGGGTTATAAAAATTTTGGTCGGTTGTTGGCGATTTCGGTGGGAAATTGTACGAAATCAGTTTCCATTGAGTGATTGTTTGCAGCGAGGTTGCACCTAGTATTCCGCTGACCAAGTTCAAGACCATCAGCACCATACAAACCAGAGTTTCCAGATGCGATATCATTCTACTATACTATAATACACGTTATCGGATTACAATTCCAAACCAAACCTGAACACGAAGAGAAGAGAGAGAGAGGAATTAGTTAATTGAATAATAACTCGAGCCGGTAGATTTGTTTTGCTTTGTGGTTATGGTTATACATATATATATGTTTATAGATACAAACGAAGACAGACAGGCGCTTACACATAAAAACACGTTCGTATCTAATCGTAGATGAAATTGCGAGTGGATGAATAGCGCGTGCCGTGATGGAACGTATAACTGCTACCGGTGGGGCGGCGCGGTGGTGACGAACGACGCAGTGGCCATTAAAGAGAAACCGCTTTGATTGCTTGGCTTGGTCGCAAGTGGTATACCTACCTAATGATGAAGTTAGACAAAGCCGAGCCAACAGATGAATGAGCCATCATCATCGTCTCGTCATATTCATGGCGCAATGCGCCAGTTATTTAATGTGTTTTTGTGGTTTGATTGATGTGTATTAAAGAAAAACTGTAATTCTAAAAAGTTGTGAATTCCTTTTAAGCCAACTTGCATTGCTAATGAGTGGAATTTCACTTGCAGTGTGGTCCATAATATAGGTAATATCAGCTACGGAAATTGTTATGTAAAGTTGTGTTTTTTTTGACAGATTGTTTTGTAGGAGTGATGAAAATGGAGTGATTTTTTTTAAATATGCAAATATATAGAGATTGTCAAAGAAAAAGTGAAAGGTTCGGAGTTCATGCAAATTTCTTTACTATTGACACATTGACTTTCACATTATAGGTATCTACATTATGTATGTGGATTGTAGGTAACGAAGGCTAGACTTAGCAAATATTTTTGGGATTGGCCTTGAAAATGGAGACATTGATAGCTAGGAAGGAAGGTCAGTGGCATATAAATTAACTAGGTGTATTGAATTACCATGCTTAGGGAGCAGTTTGCTAATTTGTTTGGTCTATTTTTGAATTTGTTCAATTCTTGTTGTGTGGCAATTGTAATAGGGCAAATATACTCTATAATGGGTCTGACAAATGAAGAAAATAGTTGTTTCATAACTTAACGGTCAGGAAACTGAAGTGATTCTCTTTTAATCTAAACTAATATCACATGTGAATTCGAGTTTTTTTTATCAAACAATTCATCAACATTCAATAGATTTACGACATTGATCAAAAACTTTCAAGTCACCATACCTCCAAGATTTGTCTGGAAGGACTTTAAGCTTCTTGGAAGATGATGCTATCCATTTTTATACTGATGGATCAAAAAACTGATGACGGGATTGGTGGAATTTGTATTCAAACAGACTAAAATTAAGTCTCTCTTTCCATCTTCCTAATCATTGTATCGTGTTCCAGGCGGGAATTATAGCAATCAGAGAAGTCCTCTCCTGGCAGAAAGAAAACTTGATGTCAGGCGGCTATTAAATCTCTGGAATCGTTCTCTACAAACTCCATAACTGCTCCGAACTGCTGTTCATCTCTCATGGAGATGGCGCAGCAGTTCAATATTCACCTATGTTGGGGACCAGGGTACCGGGATATTCCAGGGAATTGTAAGGTTGATGAACAAAAATGGAAAGACGCTACCTCTATTGCCTGAAATGGCAAATATAGGTATACCCATCGCTACATGTAAGTTAATGCTGAAACAAGATGCTGTAGAAAGGACAAACCGAAGATGGAGAAATCTAAGAACATGTGTATGACGGCAACACAATTCTGGTCAAAACTTGACCTGCAACACTCCAAGTTATTGGGATCCTTAAGCAGATTGCACATCAGTTCCGTAATTGGTGTCATAGCTGGACACTGGATACGACTCATAGGTAAGCACGCAACGAAGCTTGGCGTTTATTTCAAATGATTTTTGCAGAAGCTTCATGGATGAGGAGGAGGTGGAATCTGTTCCTCATCTTCTGTGCATATGTCCTGGCTCTATCTCAAAGACGTAAGCTTCATCTTGGTCACTTTTTCTTCTATGATCTCAGCGATCTAAGCAATATAGGCATCTATAGTCTCTTACGGTTCATTAGGAACTCCAAATGGTTGAACGAATAGGAAGCTTATCTGAGGATTCATGTGGTATCACAACGGACCAACTCTGGTCTAAGTGTGTCGCTGACAGCCACTTCAACCTAACCTAACCTACGCCATTGAAACAATAATCAAAAGATTAAACAGACAATTTCCTTGTAAAATGTAACCTATCAAATAGTGCCCAGGTAATTTTCAACCAACTAATTGAGTCAGAAACTTCATATTTGCAGCATTTTCTAAGCTCAACAAGTTTAAGCAACTCACCAAATTTCATTTATATAGCTTGAGTGGTTGCCGAGATATAAGACTGCAAAAATTGCAAATCCGTAACTGACTGACTGGCTCACTGACTCACTGACAGATCATCAAAATTATGGAGCACTTACCGAGATTGTAGAATCTTGTAATTTCGCACAACGTTAGACCTTGTAGTGCTTACAAAGGAAATAAAATGCACGACTGAATCGCACAAACTTGCTCTTATATTCGATCACATTATATGCAAGTTAAGGAACGTTATTTACATTTAAAGTATTATTAAATTTGTGTCTTCATATGACAAGTAAGAAATACCCTACTCAGCACAACCGCTGCAGTTTAAAAGTAATATCATGTTTCGTAAACAATAATCAAGATCCAGACTATATGACATCATCTTCTCCCACAAAACGACAATGGGATAAGACATAAGAATAAGATTATTATTAAAAATCACTTGTTGAACAGATACCGAAGTCAACGGTTCAACTTGCATATTAGTTCTTAAGTAGTATAGCTGAAGATTTCCCCCCACCAGTGGTAATAGATCTGAAGCTTAGTTATTAAGTGTTTGAATTTAATAAAGTATTTTTTTAAAAGTTAGAATGTAAAGTCGAATTTATAATTTGCAAACGATTATCGAGAGAAACGGCTAAATGTATTTTTAAAGTCGTTTTTCACTTAATTGTTTATACTTATAAAAATTCTTAATTTTTTTAAATTGGTATGAACATTTAAAATATGTAATAATATAAATTTAAAAACAAAATTTCAGAAAAAATCGTCCACCCGTTTTCAAAATATTTTTATAAAATATTTTTTTTTTCAATAATCCAAAAAAAAAATTATTATGGCAAATTTTGGAATGCAGTATTGTTTAGAATTGAAGGAGATCCCGCAGAAAATTTTTGATCGAAATCCGTCAAGCCGTTTATGAGAAAGTCGAAAATCAATAAAATATTTGTATGGCATAGGTACCGTTCATAACAAAATATTTAAAACAATTCTTCGGCCAGAATGTAGACCATTACTAAAGTAGTACACATATCAATTTTTATCAAAATCGTTAAAGCCGTTTTTGAGATAATTAAGATGGTAGAAAAATGTGTATGGCAAGTACCGTTATTTTTGTGGATAAAACAACGATTCAAAAATCTATTTTGGACAATCACCTAAAACGTCTAAGCACCAAGTTTGAACCAAATCGGTTCAGCCGTTTAGGCTGTAGATCGTTATAAGACAGACGGAATTGCCGGACCCACTTTTTAGGTGTTCTCTATCATCGTTATGCCAACTTTGATTAAAATCTTGATTTCGATTTATTTTCCAAACGCAAAACTTGGCCTATAGTACATATACCGCAAATAAAAATCTAATCTAAAAAAAAACCAATTAAAAATTCTGAAATAAATACTTAAACTAATTTGAGCTCAACAAAAAGTATGCATTTTCATTTCTTGGATAAATTTGAATTTATGAGAAAAAAGTTTTAAAATCTGCGGAGCGGTTTTTGAGAAAAAAAAGTTTTTTTTAAGCTTTTTGAAAACATTTTTCAAATAAAATCAAAAACGCTAATAAAATTTTTAAAAAACAAAATAATTTAATGAGCAGTTTTCAAATTATATTTTTTATAATTTTTATTAAATGCTCTTAAAATACAAACAAACATTATTTAAAAATATAGGTGTGCAGTATAAATTGGGCTACCTATATCTATATAGGTATGTGTGGAATTTCGAAAGAATCGGTTAAGCCGCTTATAAGATAGTCGAGAACAGAAAAAACTCCTTTGGAAAGTACCGTTTTTAGACATTTTAATTTTTTTTCCAACCGTATAATCGGTCATATACCTAAAAAGCTACACTGATTTTTTAAAAATCAAAATCGTTATAGCCCTTTTTGAGAAAAATAGGCTTAACGTTACGGTTATATGGCAGGTACCGTTAGTTTTTGAGCTAAAAACAATTTCCCTTCTGTACAATACCTAAGATACCTGAAGCAATTCGGCCCAAACGTTTGTGCTGTAGGTGTCTGTATATACTATTCATACAGACATATATACAGACGGGCATAATTTTTAAACCACCTTTTTTCGTCGTCGCTATCATCGTAATGTCATGTCATGTTTGATTGTTATCTCGAAACTTTTTTTTTGACGATTGCATAAGTTGCCTCATACTACCTATAATCACAAGTAAAAACGAAGATTTTTTAAGATTTTCCATTCAGCGGACATGATATCATCCCATTTTCATAGAACTGATATAAATTATTTTGAGCTTTTCTGATTGCCATATAGAATGATTAAATTTGGTAGAGCGATATGATTTGGCATGCAAGCAAAGTGAAAATTAAACAATTGAGATTTTACATTCCGTGGGCGTGGCAACAACTCATTTTCACAGAATTAATATTAGCTATATAGAGAGCACTTGCGATTGCTGCAGAATTATGAAATTTGATAGAGGGGCCAACTTTGAGCTGTATACAAAGAAAAAGTTAAATTATAAACTTTTTCATGCGGGGGCGTTTTATCCACCCACTTCTGATCAATTATTATCATTTCAATGGAGCACTTCTATCTTATGAAAATTGGTAGAGGGGTATAGGACTTGTAGTACATAAAAAAGGCATACACTAAAAGCTCCTTATGAGGCTCTCATTGGACGTTTATTCCACCGATTCTTCCTGATAAAAAGAATCTTTGGAAAAAGTGTGTTTATTAATGTTAAATATAAAATATTTTAGGTAGAACATCAAAACTATCATAGAAATCTGTTATTTAATGATTGTTGACTTTAATTCTGTTATTTTACTTGGCAAGTTTTCTTTTATTATACATGGTGTCCCAAAAGGTAACGTCGAAACGAAAACGGGTGATAGGGTAGGTGGTGACAGTTATCAGAAAAATAATAAAAAAATCGTAGCCATGTATTTTGTGAGTTATAGGATAACGAAAAAAAATCGAAAAATGATCACCCTATGACGGTATTTCAAGTGCCGTGATTACAAATCTTAATTTTTCTAATTTTTTTTGTTATGAAACCTTGAAAAACTCTTCTAACAACTGCATTCAAAAATTTAAACATACCTGCATCAGTTTTCAAGAAAACATTACTATTTTGCCTAACTAACTACTCAAATTTTTTACATGACCTCAATTCAATGGAATGTAGTGTAAAAAAATGTACTACGGAATTTTGGCAAGTTACCTTGAAAGTAGGCATGTTCAATTCTCATTTCGGCTAAGTTTTGAATCGGGTTTGAGTAGACTTTTTCTTTTACTGCCCCACAGAAAGAAATCCAGAGGGTTTAAGTCAGGTGAACGGGCTGACCACGAAATTGTACCAGACCGCCCTATCCACCTGCCTGGATATTCTTCATCAAGAAATTGTCTCCCTGGGCGAGCATAACGTGCTGGGCAACCGTCTTGTTCGAGCCACAGTTTTCCATAAATGCTAAGTGGCACATCTTCCAATAAATTTGGTAAGTGGTTTTGTAAAAAATCTAAATACACCTCGCCGTCCAAGTTCTGTGGTAGCTCGAATGGTCCAATAATTTTACCATTCAGAATTCTGGTCCACATATTAACTTTGAAGCGATAATGCGATTTGTCTTCTCGCATCAAATGTGGATTTTCTACATGCAGCTCGTGTAAATTGTGAAGGTTCAGAATCGCGGATCTTACCTGTACCGTTGTAGTATCGTTCGAAAAAATGCAACTCTTTCAGCGCAATCTCGGGGTAGTAGACTCTGCACTCGTTGAACATGGTATGGATGGAGCTCATTTTTCTTCAAAATTCGGTGTGCTGTAGTTTTGGGTACTCCTGTTCTTATTTGAATTCCACGTACTGATGTACTTCGCTCTTGATCGACTTCTTGTAGCACTAAGTTTTAGTTGGGCATGAGGGGCCTGCCTTCACTAGTCCTTTGGTATAAAAATCGACTTTCTGAGAATGACTGGTGCAAATTAACAAACACCCGATGATCCGGATAACGCTCAGCATTTTGATATTTCTCACGGTAAAGTCTAGCTGCAGCACAAGCATTGCCTGTGCATTCTCCATAAATAAGGTGCATATTCCTGCGCAAGAAAAACATTTTTGTTTCCGTTATTTATGAAATATTCTCAAAAATGTTATACCATTTTAAAATGAGAATTGAACACGCCAACGTTTATGGTAACTTGCCAAAATTTCGTCGTACATTTTTTGTACACTACATTCCATTGAATTGAGGTCATGTTAAAATTTTTAGTAGTTAGTTGTGTGTTTAAATTTTTGAATGCAATTGTTAGAAGAGTTATTCAAGGTTTCATAACAAAAAAAAAAAAAAAATGAGAAAAATTAAGATTTGTAATCACGGCACTTGAAAGACCGTCACAGGGTGACCATTTTTTGATTTTTTTTCGAATGCCTGTAACTCACAAAATACATGGCTAAGATTTTTTAAATTATTTTTCTGATAACTATCACTGATGACTTTTGGGACACCCTGTATAATTATTACTCAATTTTGAAATGAAAACTTGCCAAGTAAACCAACACAATTAAAGCCAATAATCATTAAATAACAGACTTCTATGAAAGACTTCTTTGAGGTTCTTCCATATTAGTGTACTTTTTCAGATCTTGTTATGGTTTTTATTCGCCTGAGAGCTTAAATAAGATTTAACATTAATAAACCGCGACTTCAGAACTATAGGGTTCTAACTGCACTCAAGTCACTTTTGAGGAAATTGAGATTGAATTTTTGTTTGTCTAAAACTTTTATATTTTTGCTGGGATCAACACGATTTAGTGAAAACACAAACTTTGTACCTACTAAGTTATGTTGATCTGAATTTAAAAATCTACAACTTAATTATTAGTTTTGCAGTAATAAGTGGTTAAAAAATGGATAGAACCTTGTTACTCAACGCTTATTCGTTTGAGCATAGAACAATAAGGTTCGAATTACCTGATAGAACTTAGTGTCATGATAAGAAATTTATTTTTTTCAGATAGAACCCTGTGAACTAAAATAAAATAATAATTTTTTTAAACCAAGTTCATATTCGTTTTTGTTTATTTTTTATAAAAGAAAACAAATAATCGTTTTGTTTTGTTTTTCGAAAAGTTTCAATTTTAGTTGTCGATTTTAGAATAAAGTTAGTTTTAACACCACGATCTAACAAATAAAAGGATTCAAAAAGTTGTTTAAGTTCTGGTGGTGTCAATTTCTCGGCACAATGGAACTTGCACTTAAATAAACAAATTTTTTTCTTTTTAATTTCTTTTTTTGGTACTGTTTTTCCCGCGAACTTGTGTATGTTTAAACAGCCTGATATTTCCTTTTTAAAATGTTCTTTTACCAATTTTTTCCATTGCCTATACGCTTACGAGTCTTATTATTCACAAGCGCACTTACCATTTCATTAGCTTCAAATTCAATGCTGACATTTAAATCTTTGGCTTGCGGTGAAGATTTATTTTCTTCGTGCACATTCGGAGCGGATGCACAGCTTTTCTGCCTGGCCAAGTCTTCTTTTACTCCTGCAGGAACAAATAAAAAATCCTCAATGACAACATTTTCTAAATTTATTATTTCTCCTTCCAAAGAAACTCCGAGTGCGAAGTCATCTGAATATAGTTATTGAAGAGGACATTTTAAATGAGTGTATATTTAATACAAAACACCTGTTGATTTTCTATTTACCTTAAAATGGAAATACTTACTTTTACTCAATAAAATGTATGGATCAAAATTTGGAAAAATTTTGAAAATCACACAGTTTGTGCTTTTAAGGCGGAATTCTACAAAGATTTAATTTAATATGGATTTCAGATAAAATTCTAATTTAACATAAAATGCATAGTCTACATAGTTTTATCTACAAGACACGTTTGAATATTTTGAAGCCACAAAGTTATCTGTCTACATCCTGTTGTGTAACAAAGTTCTATGTGCATTTTTTTTTTATTTTTCTAAGTACACTAGGTTGTATTTACCACTCAGACCTTTGCGAACTTAGTTTTTTTAATAAATTGCACTGATATCTATAATACACTGGATAGTGTATTCCCTACAAAGTATAACAGTTTTTTTGACTCCATTTGAATTTGACAGTAGCACCATTGCAATTGCCTATCTCGTTTTTTTTATAAAAAGAGAGAAAGAGATAGATTGCACTCCTTTTCAAAAAAAACAAATTGAAAAACAATTTATTTTTATTGTCAGTTTCAATCAAGATAATAAGAACTACAAGCAATTCAGAAAAGGAAAGACGGAAGACGGAACCTGGACAATCGGATCTCGCAAGAGATTATGTTGAAGTTTCAGAACAGACTGACTTTATTTAATTCAGTAAGTGGGTACATAACATAATTCAGTATATTATTTAGCATGTATATAAATAATTATAAAATAGAGTAGGTACAAAGAAGAATGATAATTGAGGATAATTTGGAGAATTAAGAACAACAAGTGTTGCCAGTAATAATTTTCATATATATTCAACACTTCTCCTCAACACTTTGTTATTTGTTTTTATACTTTAATATTATATCTTTATATATATCCAAAATATACATAATTCTAAATTAATTTAAACCCATTAAAAGTGTAAATTTATTATGCTTTTGCTTAGGAAGATTCTTGGTTAAAACATCTGCGATCATGTTGTTAGTGGAAACATACTGCAAATCAATCTTCTCTTGCTGGAAAATCTCTCGAACATAATGGTACTTAATGTCTATGTGCTTACTTCTCGAGTGATAAACTGGATTTCGTACAAGTTGTTGTGCGCTGAGATTATCGCCGTTGATGATCATTGGTGTTTTAACATCCTGAAGACTTATCTCACTCAGAAGTTTTTGAATGTAAACAGCTTCTTTTGTTGCAGTACATAGTGCCATGTACTCTGCTTCAGTACTACTCAAGGCCACACAATTTTGTTTTTTTGATTCCCATGAGAAAACACAGCCTGCAAAGAGAAATACATAACCCGTGAATGATTTTCTATCACTTACATCTGCACCCCAGTCAGCATCCACAAAGCATTCAATTGGCCTTCCAGTTTTGCGAAAAGTTAGTTTATAATTTAGTGTTTTGCTTAAATAACGGAGAATATGTTTTATCCCTGCTAAGTGTTCAGCATGAGGATCTTTATTTCTCTGCGATAACTTGCACACAGAATGCAATATATCTGGCCGAGTTGATATCGCCAGATACATCAGCGACCCAATTAAACTTTGATATGTTCGTTCGTCTATTTGCTTACATTCCTTGGACGTACAGTGTACCTGAAAACCTGCATCCAAAGGTGTAGATGCTTCGCGGCATTGCTCCATGTTGTTCTGCTTTAGCAATTCTTTGATGTAATTTGTTTGACATAATGTAATAGAACTTGTTTCCTTGTTGACTTCAACTTCCATTCCCAAAAAATAGCTAAGTTGACCTTTGTCTACTACCTCGAACTCATTGGCAATGCTTGATTTGATTCTAACCAGTGTAATTTCCTTGGTACAAGCTATTATGATGTCATCTACGTAAACTGCAATTATATTCAACTCGCTTTCAGAATTCATAACATAAACACAAGGTTCACTCTCGCATTGCAAAAACCCTATTTTCTTTAATGATTTATCGAGCAGCGTATTCCATTCGCGCCCAGATTGTTTTAATCCGTAGATCGCCTTGTTTAATCTTAATACCATATCTGGATTATTTTTATCGATAAACATATCCGGCTGTTTCATATATACCTCATCATGTAGCTCGCTGTTGAGATATACGGTGGACACATCCATTTGGTGTATATGTAGATGATACTCGGCAGCTAAGGCAATAATCATTCTGATCGTAGAAAATCTGACGACAGGCGCAAAAGTTTCCTCATAGTTTATGCCGTATTGCTGACTACACCCTTTAGCAACGAGTCTTGCTTTAAATCGATCAATCGCTCCATCTCTGTTTTGTTTTAAACTGTAAACCCATTTACAATTAATTGCTTTTTTGTTTGGAGGTAGTTCGCATAGTGTCCAGGTATTGTTTTCAATAAGAGATTCAAATTCATTTCTCATAGCTTTGATCCACATATCTTGATGTTCATTATCGTTAACAGCCTCAACGACATTCTGCGGAATCTTAATTCTTTGATCAGAATTGATCAAATTAATCAAATTGAACTCTTTTCTGGGACGTCCTGGATTTCCAGTTCGTACCAACTTTGGTCTACCTGGGCCTATTTTAGAAGCACATACCTTTTCTGCAACCTCTTCTTGTTTTATAGAACCATCACTCTTTTGAACGGTGTCACCCACGTTATTGCTTTCCATGCAGACTTCTCCTCCATCGAAAGCCTCGGGCAAACAATGTGTGGTATTATTCGTGACTAATTCTGGAACCGATTCACTTAATAATTCTGTTTGTTCAGTTTTTTCATCCTCTATAAACACTACATCCCTGGTTACTATTATAGTTTTGGTATCAATGTCATAAACTCTGTATGCTTTAGAAGTTTGAGAGTATCCCATCATTAAAATATTTTTACCTCTAGAAGCGAATTTCCTTCTGTGAGCTTTGTTCAGTGCGATTCCCTTAGAGCCAAATACCTTTAAATGTGCTACGGTTGGCTTGCGGCCAGTCCATACCTCAAATGGAGTAACATCTACCAGGGCCCTAGTGGGTGAACGATTTCTTAAGTACACCGATGTACTAATAGCTTCTGCCCAGAAATTTTCCTTTAGAGCTGCATGAACTAACATACTTCTCGCCATCTCCACGAGAGTTCTATTAACTCGCTCTGCAACACCGTTTTGTTGAGGTGTGTACGGCACAGTTAACTGTCGTTTAATTCCATTTTCAGCTAGGAAACTATTGAAAGCATTATTCACATACTCAGTGCCGTTATCACTTCGGAGTTCTTTAATCATTTGTCCAGTTTGGAGCTCTACTTCAGCTTTGAAGTTCTTAAACACTCCGAGAATTTCATTTTTGGACTTCAAAAAATATACACAAATGTACCTTGAGTGATCGTCAATAAAGGTTACGAAGTACCTAGCCCCACCATTTGAAAAAGCGTTGATAGGACCACACACGTCCGAGTGGACAAGCTCCAATAAGTGTTTTGAACGATTTTCAGACACTTTAGGAAACGGTTTCATGCACATTTTACCATTCAGACAGCTCATACATTTAAAACTCAAAGAACTGTCAACTGTGTTAGGAATATTTATGCCAAGTACCATATTTTTTCGCACCATTTCATTAAGGCTGCCAAAATTTAAATGACCAAACCTATTGTGCCACATAATAAAACTATTTACATTCTTTTGTGAGAAAAAACAGGAGTTGGTATTCATATCGTCAAATACAAATAAGTTGTTCACTCTTTTTGCCTTAAAAACAATGTCACCGGTTTTATTTTTTATCCATGCATAATTTTTTTCAAATAAAACAATATTATCATTTGCTACAGCTTTGCTAACTGATATGAAATTGTTTTGCAAGTCAGGTACATAAAGAACATTTCTAAGCACTACTGATGAACCGTTTGTTTTTAATGTGACATCTCCTCTACCATATACACACACCGTTTTTCCACCTGCTACTTGAATGTTTTCTTTGTGATCTTCAAATGCCGTAATTAGGTTTCTGTTACAGCACATATGAGCCGTTGCCCCACTGTCAACACACCATGCATCTCGTGATATATTTTCGGTACTTATTGCCGCTACAATTGATAAGAAAGATGCGTGTTGATATGATTTGTCGTCTTTTTTTCGCTCTTTGCATTCTGATGCAAAATTACCCTTGCGCCCACATTTGAAGCATTTCACATTAATTTTTAGTTTTTTTGGTTTTTCTTTCGTTGTTTGTTTTGATTGTGCAACATACGCTTTGGTATCTACTAATAAACCAACACCACCTTTGTCTACCCTTCGCTCACCCTCTTCAATAATTTTAGTTTTAAGAACACTGAGACTAGGAAATGTATCTCGAATTTCGATGGCAATAACAAAATGTTCATACGAACCTGGCAGGCTTGAAAGCAAAATTATCACCAAAAGTTCCTCCAACACAATAACACCGACCTCATTTAGTTTCTCAACGATAGAAGTAAATGAATTTAAATGTCGACATGCATCTTCATCTTCTGACATTTTTAGCCCCAAAAGCTGCTTAAAAAGTGATACCTTCCTAGCAGGACCCTGTCGCTGATATATTTCACGGAACTTATTCCATGCTTCCAATGAACTTTTACAATGCCTTATGTGATTGATTTGGGATGGTTTAATAGAAAGCATAATACATGCCAAAGCCTTTTCATCCTTAGCCTCCCATGCCATCGCAGCAAGATTTGCAGCAGCAGCAACCGCAGCATCAGCACTGGTATCTGTTTCAGGTTTTACCAGCTTACCACAAACAAAAGGCCACAATTCTGAACATACAAGAACGCTTTTCATTTGCACGCTCCAGGAGTCGTAGTTCCCTTCATCGAGTTTTTCTATTTGAAAATTAGACCCACTCATAATTTATTTATTTTTTAATTCGCAACTTATTTATTTAATTTTTCGCGATTGGGATCTGGGCCCATAACCTGTTGAAGTTTCAGAACAGACTGACTTTATTTAATTCAGTAAGTGGGTACATAACATAATTCAGTATATTATTTAGCATGTATATAAATAATTATAAAATAGAGTAGGTACAAAGAAGAATGATAATTGAGGATAATTTGGAGAATTAAGAACAACAAGTGTTGCCAGTAATAATTTTCATATATATTCAACAGATTATATCAATCAAGACGAGGGAGGAATTGATATTGAAAATGCAAAGAAGTCCTTCGTGAAGAGGAGGAATTTCGAAGACGAAGATGAAGTCGACGACTTTGGTAGTGATGCACACGATCAACATGATGTCGATTTGTCATGTTTGCCGAATACAGATAAGATTTAGAAGAAGACGACAAAGAAGATGAACCACGTCACAAGAACGTGAAAGATATTGCAGAAAAATTATCATTAACGTGAAAGATATTGCAGAAAAATTATCATTAAATATGGAAGCTGAAATTATTGCAATGTAATTGTTGGGAAAATAAAACAAGTTCAAGTTCTTTTACAAATGGAAGTCAATATTGCGCGTTTCTCTGTCTTTTTTCGGCTTAAATTCTAGGTTATTTACAATACATATTAAAAATCTGGTAACAGAACGTTTCAAGGAAATGTGTTTTCTTGTTGGTGGAATTGAAAGATTATGCTGTTTTTTTCGATTTTCTGGTCGATTTTTAACCAATCTCAATGGTTTATGAGAACTTCAACGAGTTGACCCTCACCGCTAGCCTAAGATAAATTTGCCGTTATCAGTGATACAAGGTGCGGCTTAAGAAGCCCGCTTTTGGCAATATTAAGATAGCACCGAAACCACTTTCAATTCAATATTTCATATTTAATATTTAATACACACTAGAAACAAACAAATATATCATTAGTATGGCTTTTTTATTAAGAAAAATTCGTACTTACATTTGTTGAAAATAGATGTGTTATTTAAATTTTATATTTTTTTGAAGAAGGTGCCCTTGGTATGGTTGATTAAACAAATTTAGTTTCAAGCATAAGCAACCATCTTGAAATGTAACTTTGGCAACAAAAATGTTATACTGTTATACTGACATGGACCCTCTACAATTATTACAGTTTTCTATTGGGGTCGATTTTTTTGTGTGAATACACTATCCAGTGTATTATAGAGATCAGTGATAAATTGATGTACATAGAACTTTGTTTCCTGCATTTTTATTGACTATATTGGAAACTAAAAGAGATAGACAAATATGGATGAAACGAATCGAAAGAGCATACTCGATTTAGTACGACCACATATATAAATCAATTTTGGATAAAAATGTCAGTTAGAACCCTATTGTTCTAAGGTCGCGAAACATAGAACTTGGCGCACTTTTAGATCTCACTAGTTTTCACGGCTGACTTGTTACACAAGAGTTATTGTATATAGAAGAACTTGGCTATTTTTTTTACCATTTAGGTTTTTGGTGTGATGAATATTTAACAACAAATAATTACGTGAACCACCAATTGTAGAAAGCGTTTAGATCAGTTTGAAGATTTTCATCACAGTTAAGATTACTAGAAATGTTTTTAAGAATATTTACAGGCAATTTAGAGGCATTTTTTTCAAAAAGCTTTGGTGAAAGTTTTACAATTTCTCAATAGTTTTGATTGTTATTTTTATTACCGAACCTTAAGGAAGTAAATAGGTGTTCAAATTTGGAATATTTTTCTGTAATTGTTACTTTTTAAAAGAAATTAAATTTTGTAATTTATTTTTTTTTTACGAAGCTCAAGTACCAATCAATAAAATTTTGTAGATATGTATAAGTACTTAAACTGCATTAGAAATATTTTTGTTAAATGCTTCCATTAAAATGTATAATTGAAACACTTTGGTAAGCTAATTTTAGATATTAATAAAAGATTGAAATGATGGTGTATCATGTAAATATTATTCAAATTTAATTATTAAGTCTCAGACACCCAAGAGCTGTAATTAATTTTAAAATATTGTACAATTAAACTATAAATATAACAATGCTGCAGCTGTTGGTTATAATTTTAGTGGTGAGGAAAACAAAAAAATAAACAGTCTGAGATCTGGAAATATTATATCTAAAACCGGACAAATTTATTTCAATTTTTGCCAAACACATTATTTATAATAAATCGTATTTGCAAATCAATGATATACCAATTAATTTATTCAATTTCAATTTTGTGTTCAAGGTTTTTAACTGGATTTAAATATTCCACCAAGAATGAAGTTCGCATTCTATACAACTATTAGCACGTACTTGCCTTGGATGCAGACTCCTGTTTATCAACAAAAAAAAAAAAAAGATGAATATGTGCATTGCATTTTGCATAGGTACTTTTCTAATGACGAATGCGGATCATCGATTTATATTCCTAAGGTCATTGAGCCATCGAATTCCATGTCTGATCATCAACCTTTAGTTCATTGCGCCGTCAAAATAATGGCTGTCAGGCAATAAAATTTTATTGGTTAAGATAGGTGTAGTTTGGTTGGTAGTAAGTCTGGAGATTTACTTTCACTCATTTGTCAGCCAATATAAACAGCGTAACTAACAACTGCGTTGTAGAAAAATTATGGTAGTGTCTGGAAATTTTGTTGGAGTATTTATATCGCGCATTGATGCAAATTTTGATGATAAATAATGTGGAAATTTAATTTGAAATATGTCAAATGACTCAATTCGCATTTTTTTTTAAATTAAAAATCCCGCATACCTTTAAATTTTGGCAGGTCAAGAAAGAATCTAGTAGTTCTTGAAACTTCCCGTATCTTATCGCAAAAATTTGAGGATAAGAAGCAAACCGTTAGTAATTTTTACCAACATATATTTTATCAGAACCGAGGATGACTTTACATGGTCATTCTGCTGCCATGAAATCATTTTTTTCCGCAAAACTTGTTGGTATGGGTATCAATCACTGACTCAGACAGTTTTATCAAATCTCTCAATGTTTAAAAATGCGATAGTTGTGATCGTTGTTTCTGTAGCACTTTTGACAATGAGTCCATATATATTAAATTGTCTTTAAAATTGCTATGCACGGCACACGCTTTGCATTTGAGGCTTAAATTTATAAACTTTTAAGGTATAATATAAAAATAACTGAATATATTTTTTAAATTCAAGTTTATTAAATGTCAAGAACAAGGAATGGTTATTTATTAGATATAAATTTAAATTTTGGTTTTAAATTTTAGATCATTTAAATGTACTATTCTACATGAAAAATATTTTTGTGAATAGTTTAACACTATAAAAGTAAGATAAATTATAAGGATTATATCAATTATACAGTTTTATAATATTTATGAATAAAAATAAATTTTAAATGAGTGCTTCTTCCAACCTGGTTATAAATAATGTCATAAACTCTGGCAGAGAATCATAGCCTTAGTTGCTTGAATGAGTTCGTTTCGTTCTTATTTGAGTATTTTTTGCCTGGGAATGACCGTGTCGGTAACCGAGTGAGTGAGTATACCATCAGTGATCGAATGAACGCGTTACCACCACAAATAAGCCATACTAAGATCGGAAACCTTCCTACGTTTCACCCCCCCAAAATCCATTTGTTTACGGCGATCTGAGAACCTTGGTTTTACCGGGTTTAATGATGAAGATTTGGCAAACGCCATAATCGCCGACCGAAATGGGCCCAGTCCCTTGTTAATTTCGAAGAATGAGCTCCAGATCATCTTCGATTCTTTAAAGAAAAAGAAGTCAGCAGGAGTCGATGGTATATACAACGTTGTACTACGACATTTACCTCAGGAAGCAGTTGATATTTACACCACATTGTTTAACAACGCGCTGAATAATGCATAATATCCAGTGCGGTGGAAGACAGCTGTGGTACATCCTCTCCCCAAAAAGGGAAAGGACAACTCCAATCCAGCGAATCTACGGTCGATAAGTCTCCTTCCGAGTATTAGCAAGGTATTTGAAAAGATTATTAATAAGGCTCTGTGCAAGTGGGCGGAGGACAACAATATCATACCAGATAAACAGTTCGGTTTTAAGGCGGGACATGACACAATTCATGCCACGTCTAAACTGGTTTCTGATAACTCATGCAATTGCGTACGCCGACGATCTAATTGCGTACAGAACAGCTCATACAGTTGAAGTCATCAAAAATCTCTTGCAGAGTGACTTCGACAAGATTCAGCGATATTGTGATGACTGGAAGTTGATTTTCAACTTCCAGTCAGAAACTATTTTGTTTATGACTCCGTTGTCCAGCGCCTCAAGGGATACGAGAAAGAACTGGCGCAAGCTGGTGATCGTAGGGCCACATGGACATCCACTGGCGAGTAAAAGTGTAGTAAAGTACCTTGGCATCTGGTTGGATCAATACCTGTATTTCGACAGACATATAGGTGCTGCTCTGACCAGGGCTAGGGGAGCCTTTGCCCTGACAAAACGATTGTTTTATAACAGTCGTCTTGACAGCAGGGTGAAGGTGATTTGCTACATAGCCCTCATCAGGCCGATGATTGCCTATGGATGCCCGGTGTGGTTCAACGTTGTCCCATCTCAAATGGAGAAGATTCGGGTGTTTGAGAGGCAGTGTCTTCGACGTTGCCTTGGATTACACAGAACACCAGAGTCGGAGTACAAACGATATTATTCCAACCAGATTCTATACAACGGAGCCAACATAAACAGAATATATAATTTTTTGTTTAAGCTGATTCGGGGTCACACTGCAAGAGCGATGTCCTCAACCAACAGTTTAATTTTTGGGGCTTACTACCCCAATAATGAATATTTTGAGAGTGCGCGGTTAAGTGGCTACATCCCTCCCGAGGTATTCCTCTATTTAGACAGTCGAGGGCTGATACAGGATGGAGGGGCGGTTCCTCTCATTTACCACGTCAGCCGGAAAACTGTGGATGGCGACTCCTGTACGGTCGAGACGTCATCGCTCAAGATGGAGAAGAGCGCCTTCGGTTCAGTAGGACTGTGTCCGATCGGGACCGAAGGGATAGGGCGAAACAGGACAACCAGTTCTGGTGGCTCTCTGAACAGCATCATATTTAAAGTCGATGAAGATGGTATATCTTGGCCGACTTACATAGATTTAGGGCAATTAGGTATAGGGAACAGTCGTATGTATGTATGCGGAGGCATATGTGCATGTGCCTGCGTAAATGTACATGTATGTGCATACGTATATGTATGTACGTATGTACATGTATGTATGGGTTGCATGTTTTTGTGTCTGCATGCATATAAAAAAAAAAGAAACAAAAAATTTAAAAAACGAAAAAAAATGCTGCTGTGGCTGTTCTAGTTTTTAAGTAGTTTTAAGTGGTTTTGGGTATTATTAGGTAGTTTAAGTAGTTTACGTTATTTTTAGTTAGTATAAGTTAGTTGTATTTAGTTTTAATTATTTTTAATCTATATTTAGGTTTAGTTTATAGGTAAAAAAGAAATGATAAATACCAAGTTTTTTGTTAACATGTTTCCTAGGTTAAAAAATAAAATAATTAGAATTAATTAAAATAGTTTTTAGGTCGAAAGGCATTAGTTCTAAGAGTTATTGTTTAGTTTAGAGCGCCCGTAAAGGGCCAGTATATTAGTTGTAAGTTATTGATAATTAGGCTAGTTTTAAACATTTTTGTCTAGCTTAAAGATAGTTATAAGTTAATATTAAATAAAAATGAATTAAAAAAAAAACCATTTGTTTACATTGTTGTATTTGTACCTTTGAAACCCTATCCATGAATAGAATGGTAAATCGAAAAACAAAACAAGAACAAATTACTAGGGCTGTGTTGTCTATGTGAAGATGAACAAAAAAGATTCTTGTGTGCGTTTTTATCAATGTGTCTATTGGAAGATGAACGGAAAAGTTACTTGTGTGTGTGTTTCAGCTTGTAGTCAAATGTCAAATGAAAGCAGAAGTTTCGGGGCCTTATGTTATTAGTTTATTGTTACCACTATGAGATGAGAGCATGATAACGTGTGCGGTGATAGCAAACTCATAATTCAACTATGTAGAGCATATACTCTGCGGTAATTCCGCTTAGGGATGGCGGTTATTCAAAATTAACAGGTTTTTCCGGTTATTTTCCCTCCCGGTTTAACCGGACGGTTTTAACCGGACAAAAAAAAGTTTTTTTTTAATAACCGGTTTTCGGTTTTATATACAAAAATTGTTAGTTTTTTTATTTGCTTTAAAAAACGATCATGTCAAGTAAAATATATCTACATACGACCATGTACATATGTAGATAAGCTTATTTCCGAAAAGCAAATACTACTATTTTCGAAAAAAAACTACACTTCCTGAAATACTCCAATACAAACGAAAATTGCAGATGCAACAACATATTTGAGATAATAATCTTATTTTAAATAATAAGTTATGTTCAAGTTCACAAACATTAACCGTCCAACAAAAACCGTATCGCAATGAGATGAAATCAGCTGACAGATAGGAAAGTAAACATACTCGTACACCGTCTGTATATCTTATTGAAGGGAAGCCAAGATGATAGGATGGAAACTTTTTCAAAAGTTACTTACCTTAAAATAGTGTAGGTTTCGACATCAAACAACTCAATTTTTCGGAAGTGTGTGTAGTCCAAAATGATTTCACCTTCCTACCACTACAATCTCTATAAAAGAAAAGCTAGCAGCGGTGAATAACGTTGCAGGTTGCACACACACAAATGCATGTTTTATGAAACAAACACAATTTTTTGCAACACATTTTATATTCCTGAGGTGATAAAAGTTTCAATGTAAATAAACGGTTTTTTTCAGCCGGTTATTGGATTTCTGAAAAATTACCGGCTTAACCAAGGCAAACAAATCTCCTTTGAAAACCAGTTATCCCAAACAAAATAACCGGTTTCGGTTTTAACCGGCCGGTTTTTCCCATCCCTAATTCCGCTTCTGATTCGTAGACTTTCCGAGAAAGTCATTTCAAAATATTTTCGATAATGTTTAAATCTTGCGAGTATGGTGGACAGTCCACAACAATGATATATTTTCGCGTTCAAAATACAGGTTTACTGGTGTATGGCGTTGCGAAATGGTGTGTTATCTTTCGATTTTGACTGCAACTCACCAATTATGTAGAAAGAAAAATCGAATGTAAAATATGGCTCCTCACACCAACCACAGATGAGATATACCACGATATGAATCCTCGGCTGTCAAACTGTTTTGACTACAAGCTGCTGACGCACACAGCTATCCCTACAGAACGCCAACTTAGAGGACGCCATCCATGCGCCAGCCATTTTTCTTATAATCTCATCCATCAGATATGTTGAAATCGGTGGGTATGTTCAAGAACTATGGAAATTTAATGCACTTCTTTTTTAGTGTTAACCTCACCTTAAATGTATATAATTTCAATTTAGAATTGCATTGAAGATAAATAAAATTGAGAACACTTTATAATAACTTGCATCAATGTTTTTTGTTTTAAGCTAAAAGGTTAATATACATGCCATTTAGCAATTGCTTATAATGATACAATACATCTTATATATTTGTTCAAAATCTTTGAAGAAAGTATTTTTATCTAACAAGTTAACATTTAGTTGGAGGGCTCGTATCCAATACAAACAAGCAAATTCCGTACAAATGAGGAACGATTTAAATACACATTCGAAAATTTTCTGACGAAAATCGATTTTAATCTGTGACAACAAATTGTGAATGTGGAAGATTCTATCTTTTTATCTCCTTTACATACATTAGCAATGTTTGACATTTCTTTATGAAATTCGAATATGCAGTTTTGTTTTAATATCGTTCAGTAGTGATATAAAAAACTAAAATGAATTAGCTACGTTTTATTTTCACATGATCTAATTGGGATTAGTTTTTAACAACTAAGACCGAATTAAAAACCAACGCAAAATCTTGCTTTCATATTTCATATTGAAATTTGTTTTCGAAATCAGCAAAATTACCTATTTTTGCATAGTGTCGTTTTCATTTCAACCAAAAAACCGATTGCTCTTTTCGGGATCAAAATCACAGATCTAGATTTTTACATAAAAGAGACACGTGCGCACGCGCACATACTAAAGGAAAAATAAATTTGCTGAAACGTCAAACGGTTAACTCTACTGAATACAAACATTACATACAGATAATTAAAAAGAATTGTTTGCGGTGTTTTTACGCAGAAAAATTCGCAATCCCGGATCAATATCCCTATTGGCAAATCTGTCAACTTCCACAGAACAAACAATTCTGCTACTGCCCCAGATATTTTTTTATGCAAACAAATTTTTCACACAAATAAAGTATGTCTACACCATCAACATTTGAATTTGTTTCCACATCCTTAGTAATTTGTTTTGTTGTTGTTCGATTCAACATCTACTCAAGGATAGGGAACAAAATTTACAAATACAACAATGTACACAAATGGGTTTTGGAGGGTGAAACGTACGATTGATTCCCTTTCCCATCTTGGCATTTCTCATCTGTGGTGTAAACGTCCCACCCAATGTCCTAATTGGTATTCCTCCTTACTCAAAAGAATCATCAGGGTTCCAATTCCGTAAGCGTGAATGCTTTTCCATGGAAAAAATGTATTCACTCTCAAAATATGAGTGAAGAAATTTGACTATCTGTTTACAAGTTATCTGTCAAAGAAAAATGAATCGCAAATATGTATGTGTACCCGATTTTTTGTGTACACAGAGGAAACTCACGCTTGCGGAATTTGGCTCCAGGGGTCAATCTTTTTTTCATCGGAGAGAACTATTTAATACGTTGGCGTGGCAGAAACAAATGGCCTATTCGATTTTTCGTCCGGAAGGCATCCGAATTGATTGACACGGTATTTCCTTGTTAAGGGCCATTACCATTTTCCATCTTCTTTGTTTTCAATTTAACATTTTCCTGTAAGTCTGGTGTTCGACCCAAAGGTTTCCCAAATAAAACTACGTAATTGAGAATCCCCATATGGATATCTTAAATCAAAATCTTAAGTTTTCAATATTGTTTTAAAAAAGGTTTAAACATTCCTGGCGTCCACTTACTAAATTCTTTTATTATTAATTCAATTCAATTATTAAACCCAATCCATCGCTAAGCTAGGTAGCTCTTAATTGCTACCTATTGTATTTATTTCATTAAATGCGGCTATTTAATGTGAGTTAATGTTAAACCAATTATTATTATTGTTTCCAATTTTATTTAAAAAAGAAATAAAATAAAAGTCGATTGCATGCATAGACTTTAGTAAGCGTGCGATAAACTTTAGCATTGACCTTTGATATTCAAAATATGGAAACTGGTATTTAGATTCTGGAGTACCATAGAGTAGACATTTAGGTCCTGTGCTTTTTATTTTGTTTATTAATGGTTTACCATCAGTGTTGAAATATTCCAATTATGCGTATGATATTACATTTGCAAAGATTGTAAAACAAATTATGTTTTGTTTGATGTGTTCGTAACTTTTTTTCTTTAACATCGGTGAATGTAAAACTATAAACTTTAGAAAAGTGTTGGAGGGAAATGGACTGCGAAGATGAAAATGTCACCCATACATTTTGTTTATTTGATAGATTAACATCAAATTTATAGAGTTAGTGATTTAGTTATCTATGTATGTCTTTTAAAATAAAATAAAATGTAATACTTTTTTGTCATTTCGTAAGCTTTTAAACAATTTTCTTCATGTGTTCTCACAATATCCAATTAGTTAGATATATGCAAGAAATGAGAAATTGACCCAAAACAATGAAGACAAAATAAAGCAATACAGATATCAGCGACTTCATTTAGGAAATAAAAAGAAAATTAAAAGAGTCTAAAGCGGGGTATCTTCCAATTTAAAGAAGTGGAGAAACTTCCCAGATTATTCCTTAATAAAATTACCAAACATACATTTTAAAACTGGTATTTCGCCACTTGTTTCGGATTTGATTTTTCTCATATTGAATTTTCCATAGGTGTCATTATAAAAAAAAAATAAACACATGAAGACAGGTTGGTTGAGATATTTATAGGCCTGGCAGAACGGACCATAAAATGCATAAAATTGGTTTTCTTTGGCAAATAATTTTATGACATTAATGTTTGGATATAATTTGTTGGGACATGTGACAGCTGCTGTGGCTAGTGCCTACATGATGTTATCTGAAAGCAAAGGTGTCAAACATGCAATTTTGTCTATAAAGAAATTGGATGGACACAATTTTAGTTATTGATCATGATAACGCAGTGACACATTTAGTAGATCGTTATCATTGTGTATTGACCTTAATAACTCGTTTCATATAATAGACTTTAATGGAAACACCATGAACTTAACACGTACCAAAACAAACTAGACAACAACCTATCACTTTTAAACGATACATTTGATACAGCAGAATTACTTTCTAACCAACTCATTACATGCATACAAAAATCGATTATAAACACCAACCATATATCGAGCGGAAAAAAGAAATATAAAAATGAATGGTTCGACAAGGAATGTATGAAAGCACGAAAAAAGTCCTTTTCCCTTTTGAATGCAGTCCGAAATTCAAACTGCCAAAATCTAAGAAAATGGTATATTGAAGAAAACACACGGTATAAAAACTTATGTCTTAAAAAGAAAACAGAATATGAAAACCAACTAGCCTATACACTTGGTCAAACGAAGGACTCAAAACAATTTTGGAAAGTAACGAAAAAGATAAACGGTTCAAATTTTACAATAGGCATAGGAGTAACTGCAGAGGACCTTGCGGCGCACTTCAAAAATATATTATGTGTCAAATCAGATGTTAAATTTTCCTACGCTGAACCCTATTTATCTGATGAAATACTAGATTCCGAAATCACGTTTACAGAAATATATGCTGTAATTATCAAAGCGAAAAACGAAAAAGCTCCTGGAGAAGATGGCGTTCCTTATGAATTTTTCAAAAACGGTACAGAAGGACTTATTCACCGACTTAAATCTCTCTTCAATGTCGTTTTACAAAAACAAGACGTCCCTGCATCCTTCAAGAATGCTGTAATATTCCCGATCCATAAAAAAGGTGACACAAATAATGTTGAAAATTATCGAGGCATCTCGTTTATGAATGTAATTGCGAAATTATTCTGTGGCGTGCTTGCAAACAGACTTGAAAAGTGGACTGAAGCTTATGACATAATCACTAAGTTTCAAGCTGGTTTCAGAAAAAGCTTTTCAACAGTGGACCACATCTTTACTTTAACGTCAATAGTTAAGGCATTACAAGCAAGGAACAAAAAGATATATGCGTTCTTTGTGGATTTCAAATCTGCGTTTGATCTTGTTAACCGAAATGCGCTCTTTTATAAGCTATCAATGCTAGGTATGTCAACGAAGTTCATCCATACAATAAAAGAAATGTATGCCCATTCAAAAGCATCAGTATGGGACGGATCAACACTCTCAAAGTGGTTTGAAACGGACACCGGAGTAAAACAAGGGTGCCTTCTGAGTGCTCTTCTTTTTGCACTTTTCATCAATGATATTGAAACTTGTCTGCCAGGAGGTGTTCGAATGGCTGATCTGGTCATAAACGTTCTTTTGTATGCCGATGATTTGGTGATTCTCTCAGAAACCCCCGAGAACTTACAATTGATGATAAATCGTCTCTCTGACTATTGCACCAAATGGGGACTTACAATTAATACTAATAAGTCTAAAGTAATGGTTTTCTCTAGATATACCCGGAGTCAGAGTGGACATATTTGGACTTTCAATGGAAATATTCTGGAGATAGTAAGCAAGTACAAATACCTAGGAGTGAATCTTAACAAAACCATGGACTTTAATGAACATGTTATATCGAAATCTGCTTCCTCGCAAAGTCTACTTAACATGTCATGGAAAAATATCTTTTCGAATCAGCGTATTGTACTGTCAGCAAAATACAAAATATTTGATGCTGTTATAAAGTCTTCACTTTGTTATGCTGCCCAAGTTTGGGGAACAAATGAGTTTGAGGCAATAGAAAAATTTCAAAGGTCCTTTCTAAAGAAGCTGTTCAATCTCCCCATAAAAACACCAAACTATGCCCTATATCTCGAAACAGGCCTAGCTAAAATTTTCACATACACGCTTAAGTTAAATGCAGACTACGTCGTAGGAACACTGGCGCATCAGGACAATCGGTTGACCAAACAAATGGCCCTGTACGAACTGCGAAATTCAGATTGGTGGGTGGCTAGGTGGAAGGATTTGGGAAATTCTTGTGGTGAAACGGTGGAGCTAGATCACAGCAATTTGTTGCACTTTAAAGAAAAGCTGTACAAAATAATTCAAGCTCAGGAGGATTTTGTAAGGAATGCATATGTACAAGAAGCAAGGAAATCAGAAAGCAGATTCCTTTACTCTCAACTTAAGCTGAACCTAATGGAATCTAACTATTTTAATGATGCGCTCACGTATAAAGAGATATCTCTTATATTTAAGACAAGATGTGAAGTCCTTGGCCTAAATGGAACTCCATATAATAACAGCTTTAATCAGTTTTGTTCATTGTGCAATCTTAAAGCTAAAGAAAATTGTTTCCACCTCATCAGTGTGTGTCCCATATTTGCACAACATCGAATTGCATACTTTGGACAGAAAATGTTTACCCTACAAGAAACAATTACATTGCTAAACTACTGTGTTTGGAAAAAACTGTACCTGTTTTTAAAAGACATATTAAAATACCGAATGTTACTTATAACTGAATATGAATGGTTAACTTAATTCTTACCTTTCTTTCTTTTGTATATTTATATAATAATATCTTATATCTTTTAAATTTGCCAAACAAGCTAACGGCAAAGCTAAAGCTTTAAAATTTATTATAAATGTTTGTAAATGAAATATTAAGATATCAAGCAATAAATTACTTACTTACTTACTTACTTACTTACTTAATAGACTTTAATTTATTCACAAGAAATTATTAAATTTTTAATTTTTGTACCTAATCACTAATATGTTAAATTATAATATTTTAGTAATCAACTTAGATGTAGTATCTGCATTTGTTGTTTAAATAAATAAATTATTCGTTTTGTGACTTCATCTCAACTAACAAATCTTCACCAGAGTGCTCGGTCCATAAGTCGCACTTCACACAAGCAAACTGAGTTGCCGACAACTGGGAGTTGTCGGCGAGAAGGGTAAGAAGTAATGGGAATGAATAAAATCTCCCCGGTCAAAGATTTGAAGAGATTTTTTTGATGTTTTGCTTTGCATTCCAATTAGCCCAACAAAATCTTCCCAGTGTGCTGCTCAGTTTCTTGGTGCCATTTTCTTCGTGTGAAAAGTACAAGGTAATTAAAGGAAAACGTCAAAAAAATCTCCAGCAACTGGTTTTCCTGTGTGAAAGGGGACTAACTAGTTTTCTTTAGTTCTGCTCAACAAGTTGGTTGAGGTCCCCCTCCATTTCCGTGCGCCGCCAAAGCCACGGTATTCCACGACTGCGCCCCACTCCGGATTGGGTTTAAAGATTATTGGTACCCATCAGCTCCACACAGCCATTTCATTAGTTCGGACTTTGCGTTTTAGACTAGTCCTTACACAGCCCGTATGGTTTGCATCAGTTAACTCGCCGCGTATGCATATGTCATACGTCTTCATCAACATTTGACAAGCTCCATGAATGTGCGCATAAGCCAAGACTGGGATGTAATTACGTTACTTCTTTCCAAGGAACAATAAAAGCTCCTTAATGACCGGCAGTACTGTGTTTTCGGAGCAATAGGTTAATTGGTGATCTGATGGAAGGTTGTATATGTATTATCATTAATCTTCATATAGTTTTGGAGAAAATTATGTTGCAATATTATACGGATAAAAGAAACACTCACATACAATAAAAACACTGTTATAAGAAAGCCTTTCTTAATCACCAAAATCAATTCTTAATACAAAAAAGTACGCTTAAGGCGGCTTTACATGGATCTGCATCTGCAGACTTGAAGAAAAGTAGAGCGGGCAAATAATATAAAACAAACATAAAAGTAAGACAGGGTACACACTAATAACTTACTCGAACTCTGCTATAACTTTCTTGACACATCTCACAATCACATGTTCTTAGCGTTCAGGTATGTAGTTTTGAGAAGAAAATTTTCGCTATTTTCGTTGTTTTTAAGCAAACTGAGATGAAATGGTAAAAAAAAACTTGAAAATTCGTTATCTGAACGGAACAAATTATGGTGCAGATGAAAATGCTATAATGAAGATGAACATGTTCATCTTCACTATAATCTGCAATCTTCAGGTTCGTACTTCCTATAATCTTCATACATGAAGATGATCTCCATTTTGGTTTTCGCTCTCTATCGCACAAGTATGAATTTTTTATTTTGTTTCCTCTTTTTTTGCAGATGTCAATGCAGATGAAGATGAAGATGCATGTAAAGCCTCCTTTATACGAAATTTACTTTATCAGACAAACCTGTGCCAAAACCTTTTTAATATGAATCTTTGTGTTAAAACCTTCATTATAAGTTCCCACTTTCCAAAGGAATGACAGCTGTCATTTGGAAAGGCCGCGAATGTTATTACCGTTATGAAACTGATATTTTTGCACCTGCGTAGGATAAAACTGATATTTTTGTATTTGTGTGTAGTTTCACTACACCACATATTGTTATTAGATTTCACATCTATTCGTGGAGAGAAAGTCACATTTACAAATGCGATTCTGGCATTTGGGCTTGAATTCTTTTTGCTGGTTGTGTTTCGACGATAAATGTATAAAATATATATATATGTATATTTTGTTTTACAGGTAGTAAACCTGTAATACAAAAAGTTCCTGTATATTTACAGTGAGCGTCAAAAAAAAGTGTACATCTTGTCGAGCATACTATACAGGGTTCGGATTATCGTGAAAATAATCGTTAAATTTATTTAGTTTTTCCTTCTAACTCACAATTTGTTGATCAGTGCATTTTATTGAGTTAATTTAAGCCCAAAACCGCTTGTTTACAATTATTAAAGATAATAACTTAAAATGGGTAAGAAAATTAGTGCAGTTGAAAAAGAAAGAAAGATATTTCGCGGTAAGATTCTCCTTTCTTTCTTAATATTATAACAAGTTCTCATTTAGCAACTGCACTTTTCTTACCCATTTTAAGTTATTATTTTTAAAAATTGTAAGCAAGCGCTTTTCAGTATAAATTAACTCAATAAAATACACTGATCAACACATTGTGAGTTAGAAAGAAAAACGAAATAAATTTAACAGTTGTTTTTCCAATAATCTGAACCCTGTATAATATGCTCGACAAGGTGTACACTTTTTTTGACGCGATAAAAATGAAATATTTTTGTTATTTTTTTAATTTTTTATATTATATATTTTGTTAAATTTTATATGCCAATTCATTGAAAATGAATCGCCTTAAAACATAAGTTAAGCATTTTACTTCAATATCAACCCCACTTTTACTAACAGAGGTTGCAAATGTGAAGTTTATAGGTGTACACTATCTTTTGACGCTCACTGTATATGTAGATTTGTATCAAGCTTAATTGCATAGGCTCAAAATATTTTGCTTAATTTTATTTATTTGAAGTGAAGACTTATTTATTTTATTTGTTTTACTTGTTGAAGAAGAGTATATTTTTGCTACTTTGTTTAAGTTTGTATGGCCTACTTCGTTTTCATGAAATTTTGTAGGTAAAAGAACAATCTATTTTCCTATGCCTACAGTTTTTTGAAAGAAATTTTCTTTCTTATATCCGATGTTTGGATATAAGAAAAACTCCGATAAAAGAAAGAAATTTCTTGGATTTTCTATGTTTCGGATATCCGTGTTGTACTGTATTACTGCTCTTAATATTATTAAAGCATTTGATAGACTTTGGCATCAAGGTCTTTCGTGCATTTGGTATTCCTGAATCATTTATTCTTTGAATACAAATCGTATTGGATGGTTTCAAGTCGGTTATTCATAAAATAAAATCTGATGTACCACTAGGCTCCGTTCTAGCACTGACTCTCTTCTTATATTCAATTATTTTGTATGTCTTTTCTGAAGTTTCTTTAATCTATTCAATTTTTACTTGCGATATACGGCAAGTTTTGCACGTGGAAAAAATCGAACTCGAGATTTTAATCAAAGTTGAAATTACGATGATACAGAACACCAAAAAAGTTGGTTCCGCAATATTGTCTGTCTGTCTGAAGATCAATCTATAGCCTACACTGCTGAAGGTATTTTCTTCCAACTTGGTACTTAAATGTTTTAGGTAATTGCCTCAAATAGATTTTTGAATCGGTTTTTAAACCCAAAAATAAGGGTACTTTCCATACAATTTTGACTAATCTCAATCTTACTTCGAAAACGGCTCTAACGATTTTGATAAGAAAAAACAAATGTGTGCACTACTTTAGGTATAGTCTACATTTTTGGCAAAATTTTTTTCAAATATTTTGTTATTAACGGTACCTGCCATACAACCATTTTTGATTTTCAACATTATCATAAGTTACTCGAATTATAAGTAATACTGTGAATACATTTTTTTGAAATTTTGTTATAAAGTTTACAATTTTAAAAATTTGAAATTTTGTTCTTAAGTTTATATTATTAAATAATTCAGATTGTCATACTTATTTTTTGTAATAAAAAATTAAACAAATTTTCTATATAAAAAATTAGCTAAAAAACTACTTTAAAAATATATTTAGATTCTTTATAGAAATCTTTTGCATACGACGTGATCGAACATAAGAGCAATTTCGTGCCATCCAGTCGTGCATTTTATTTTATTTATTTTGAGTGAACACGAACTTTTCGAAACATTTTTCACTAATCTTTCTTGAAATGAAAAATTAGCTGACATAATCGAATTCGAAAATGGTATACTGTACCAAAATTTGACCAAAAGGCACGGCAATATTAGAGTATAAAGAAATTAAATTAATAAGTTAATAATCTCTAAAAACTAAAAACTTGTAATGAGCATAATGATGCTCTTCAGTTCAATTAATAAGCTACAAGCACACTTGAAATCTTAATCTATAATTAATCTAAGATATCTTTTGGAAGAGCTTATAAAACTTCCATTAGCTATAAAGGTTGAATTGGATTGAACACATTTGTAAATAAACATATTTTGGCAGTGACTTCAATGTAATCAAAAGTGAACTGAAAAGAATGAAATAGAGGTCAAGAAGTTATTATATTATGGTTATACAAACAAGACTTGTAAAACCACTTGACTTCCAAACAAAATCAACATTAACTTTTAGCAGTAGCCTTCAATTACATTAGCGCCTCTTGATTACATTATTGAAGTAGGGCATATAAGTTTGAAAATATTGTTGCTTTAATTGGACTTTTGTGATCAAGATTCTTAGATTTCTATAATTAACCCATGATTTACCTATAGGCAAATTAATATTGATATTTCGTCATACATTTATATTGTGCCCAAAATTAACCTTTAGTCAATTAATATTGTCTTCACAAAGAAGGTCACCATGTAAAGTAATTAAACATTGCACAACAATTCCAACCTCATAAAAAAGTTCACTGGAGCATGCCGCATACACACATCAAAGACTCCCTTCAAGTATCTTGAACCAAGTTGATCGGATAAGATACTTTATGGTTTAAGTAAAAAATTTCTAAACGAAATTTCCACTGCAAATAACTCGAAACTAGAGCTTACAATTGTTTTGTCTTTCGTATAGAAACAGTTGTTTTGTTAGTGTAATTGGCAAAACATTTAAACTTTTTGTATAGGCTCTAGTTAGATTTTTATCTTGGTATCTTTAATCCGTGATCCATTGTTATGTCGATCAGATTAAATATTTTTCAAATTACCTCATTCTTTACTGCTGTAACTGAGATTACATACGTATACCTACATTCATGCATATTGCTGGATTGGGGGCACCAATTTTACTACAAACATGATATTGAGATTTGAGACCCCACGGCGGAATACTTTTATACATACATACCTACACAATAAATTAAGCTCGTTCTATTTTGTCATCGGCTAACGAATTTTTGCTTGATAATTTTGTACTTTTATCCAACAAGGCACATAATAAGTGACTTAGTGCACAAATTTGAACCAATTTCAACGTTAAAATATGGTATCTCAAAAAATAATTGTGCCTATACATATTATATATAAAGGGTTATCCATTTTGCGGTTTCAAAAGCATAGGGCTGGAGTTCGACATCTGTCAAACTAAGTTGTTAAACCAATTTTTTTTTCAGCTGAAAGTCTGACATTTACTCAAATGGATCGTATAACTATCGCACAACGCATACAAATTGTTAAAACCTACTACAAAAATGGTGATTCTCCCCCAGCCACATATCGTGCTTTAAGAGAAGATTATGGTTTACATAATCGTCCAACTCAAGCAATTGGCAAAATTGTGAAGAAATTTGAAGAGACTGGATTGGTTACAGATATTGTAAGGCATGTGCATCATCATTTCGCTCGTACCACTGAAAATATCGCTGCTGTAGGTGATAGTGTTGCCGAAGACCCGAATGTGTCGATTCCTCGTCGTTCTCAAGAATTAGGACTGTCTTACGGCACACTATGGCGTATTTTGCATTTGGATCTACACCTACGTCCATATAAAGTGCAGCTCACACAACAACTGAAGCCAGCTGACCATTCACTACGTCGTAGATACGTCGAATGGGTGCTTGAACAACTGGCGGTGGACGGCGATTTTTCGAACAAAATTTTCTTCTGCGACGAAGCACATTTCTCAGCCGGTGGGCATGTTAATTAACAAAATTGTCGTATTTGGGGTTCTGAGAATCCTCAAGTAATTGAAGAGAGGCCATTACATCCACAAAGTTACTGTTTGGGGCGCTCTTTGGTCCGGAGGTGTGATTGGACCTCACTTCTTCGAAAACAACGATGGAACAAGTGTCACCGTCAATTCGGAACGTTATGGTCATATGATAACCGACTTTTTTTACCTGCTATTGAAGAATACGACTTGGAGAATATGTGGTTTCAACAAGACGGTGCCACATGTCACACAACTCGAGCGAATATGGCTTTATTGCAAGAGACATTTCTTGCCCGCGTAATTTCTCGTCTTGGCGATATCAACTCGCTACCAAGATCATGCGATTTTACACCGCTGGACCTTCTTTTGTGGGGCTACGCGGAAGACCGTGTTTATGCAGACAAACCTTTAGCTCTTGAGCACTTGAAACCCAAAATTCGTCAAGTTATGGCTGAGAAACTGCCCAATATGTATCAAAAAGTGGTCGAAAATTACCTCAAAAGAATCGATGCTTACAACAATTCGCCTGGTGGTAATTCAAATGATGTTGTATTTCACACATAATGTCAACTTCCAAACTTTATAACAAAAAAGAAATATCATTTAAACCACAAAATGGATAACCCATTACTAATAAAACAACTTTTATTGTGATATGCCATGATTTTGACTGAACGCAATTAAGTCTGAGAGTTTATGTTGAAATACCATAGAGAGTACAAACCTTAGATAGAATATAATCAGCAAACGGTAAATCTGAGAGCCTATTTTTTCGAAAACGGCTATAACGATTTGGGAACCACATGAAATCTCCCAAAAACAAAATCTCCATCGGACGAAATTACCCAAAACAAATATCCAACAAGACAAAATCCCCATGGGGAAAGAAGCTGTATGGACACAATCCCCAATATACTATCTTTTTCCCAAAACCTCCAAAAATCTCCAAAATCTCAAATCGAGCGATTTTATAGCTTGATTCACTACTTGCACTGCTTATTTGGGGATTTTTTGTGAGATTTTATCTTGGGGATTTTGTCTTTGCTCCATTTTCATTTGGGGATTTTGTCTTTGGGGATTTTTTCTTATGGATTATGTTTTTGGAGCAAACATCACCAACCCTAATTTTTTCTTTGATTAACTCTCATAAGAGGTTTTTAAGTTTATATTATTACATATTTTAGATTGTCATTTTTTACAAAAAAAAAAATTAAAGAAATGTTGTATATATAAAAATTAAGTGAAAAACGACTTTAAAATTATATTTTGATTTTTAATAGAAATCTTTTGCATACGATGTGATCGAACATATGAGCGAGTTCGTGCGATCCACTCGTGCATTTTATTTTGTGATGATAATGGTCGAAAATTAGGCAGTACATTTGTCATGACTGGCTGACAACAATTTTCAAATAATATTAACTTACGAAAGAATGAACTTGCTCATTCTTTAATGCCAGTTTGTCAGTCTTTTTATCAAAATGTCAAACAAAATTAAGATTTGCCGGTGGGTGGTTTTTAGGTACATTACATCATATTTTTCTAGAACTAAATTAATAAACTATCTTTTAAATAAACAATAATAAGCAACCAAGATGTATAACGGAGCAAAAAATCTAAAGAATGTAGTCGCTAGAAGAGAACAGGGACAGGTAATTGGTAGAGATGTTGAAGACGCGGGGACTAAAAAAAATTAATAAAATCTTGTCATTAACTGTAAACCTGTTATTATTTTAGCTTCGTGTAGACATCTGTCATTAATTAATTTAATGACAGCAGTATTTTGGCAGTAAAATGACTAACATATTGTGAACTTAAAAATCAGCATAAGTTGCACAGAAAAACCTTGTATTATTATTCTTCAAAATCACTTGATTGCAAAGTTTCGCATCGGTGGTAAGTCAGTTTTTATTAATATTTAATATTTGGTTCCCATTACGTATTCCTACTTAAAAATTACTAGCTAATCCGCCACTGTAATAATTGTATATAATATCTTTTCAAAAGAAGAAAGCCAATTTGTCCAGACTGTAGATACATAAATACATTTTTTTTTATTCGGCGCTAAAATTGCTTATAAACCTCTGACCAGCAATTTCCTATAAAATATAATTTTTGATCTGACAAAGTAACAAAGTTTAATTTGTTGTAGTATAATTTGGCGTCTCAAATAGAAGAAATTAACTTAATCGTTTGAAAGTTGGGAACAAAATCAAAGCATAATCTTTCAGCCCAATCTTTGTATACATATTAATGAAATTTATGAAATAAAATAAAATTTCTGAGAATTAAGTTATCTCATTTTATCTTTTCGCTGTATAAACAATGACCAATAAATTATGTTTTGAAATTTTGATGAAAATAATTTTTCATCAATTATATTTAACTGCTCAATTTTACATATTATTATTTACAAATTACTTGTGCCGTTTAATCATCTTTAAAAAAAATAATTTTTGTAAAATTATTTTGGGAAAAAAATTGTTGGGTATGATACTTTGTTCTTGCCGGGAAAAATGCTCTTAGCCTTTTAAGCAAATATTTATTACATGAGGCTATAATGAACCTTTGTTTAACGTGGAAAGAATTAGCAAATCAGCTATGTGTATGAAGGTGGAAACTGTCGATAGTGCAGAGGCGTATTGAGTTCTTAATTAAACTCGTACCAAATGAATTCTGAATCAGTGAATAATTAAAAAATGGAATTTGTTTTCTGTTGGAGGTTTAGTAAGTGGCTAGGAACAAAGTTCTGTAAATCTTAAGACTTCTGGCAGACAAATTTACAATTAGTGCCATTTTTTTTTATTTAACAGCAAATGTAATGACATTTAGAATCAATTATAGTATCGTTTGTTTCATTGGGCGCCAGTTAATGGCATCAGGAAAATGCATCAGAAAAAGATGAAGCAGTATGAAGGGAAATATTTTTCCCTAATGGTTGTTTATAACGAACAGGAAAATTATGACAGTTGATAAGCCTGATAACAAGTCTGAAAACAAAATAATATCCTGATTGAAATGAAAATGGAAAAATTGTTCGTTCACAATTCCGAGTCAGTGGGAGAGTTGATATAGGAAGTGAATTCATTGCAATGATTTATTCCATTTTGTTTGGAAAAATTTATTTGTATCAGCAAAATAAGTAAATACATTTTTAGCTCGTCTAAAACACACCTTCTAGTATCACATGTGATCCACAGCAAGGACAAGCTCCTAAGATCTTCGAAGAAACATCAAAATGTGCTACATGAACCAATAAACTCAGTTGAGAACTATTCAACTTGATCATTAATTGCAAGAATTGATATAAGAAAAGCACCGAATTTTTTAGGAAAACTCTCTTCATCAACGGCCGACGAATAAACGAAGAATTGTAGTTCAAAATAATTAATAAACCTAAATTCGTCATAAGTTCCAAACAAAATGCGGGAAATATAATTTATAGTAAGTAGTAATGTTTGGATAATAAAATTAGCTTTTTAATTGCGAAGAAACCCACAAATTTGAAACAAATTGTTCGTCTGTTTGTTACGAGCTGTCAAACTCTCTTCGCGTTCCACATACCATCCACACTGCAGCGAATGTTTATAACGCCCACAACTTTCTTTGTTTGATATATTGACCACGCTCTAAAGGGGTTTTGACTACCTTAAAAGAAGACACCGATGTACATTGGTTTTGAAGTTCAGAATATAAAAATGCATGTGGAAAATAGAGCCTTGTGAAGCATTCAACATTCGTGTTGTACGGCTAAAGATAGAATCTCTGTATTTGACAAAACGTCCGAAGTTGTGCTCAAGAGTAAACTGATGAGCATTCATAGAAGCGGGAGAATTATGGTTGAATGGAACTGACTACCTTACTAGAACATTGTCTATAAAAATAACGATAAAACAGTGACATTGTTTCAGTTAATGCTTCATCGCGTAACCCGTAATATTCTTAAAGATCTTTTTTGGATTCTGTCCGTGAGACTCAAATGAGTTATGGGAGAAATATTTCTTGCATCGTCTAAGAAAACCCAAACACTTTGCAGCCTTTTTGGAGATATCGAATATGTGGTCATTCCACAAAAGTTGATTGGTTTTCTTAATGCAAGCATCGCTGCAGTTCCAGATCCGAGGACAAGGAGTTGATGAGGTAGAGAAAAAACGGAACTCTGGAGCACACCAGCATTTATTTGTATTAAGTGATCCGAAAAGTAATTTCTAATCCAACAAAAAAGAGATTCATCAATAAAAGAGCTTGATGCTAAACTCTATCAAACGCTTTTGAAATATCAAGCAGAATAATCTTACTTTCTTCAAAGCGATGTAAAGATTTATGCCACTGTTCGGCGAGATATACCATCAGATCACTAGTGCGGACTTATTGCACGGCCGTCATTAATTTGTGACCAAGACTTTCATTGAAAATTTAACTTCTAATGATAAATAATTTAGCTGCATGAAAATCTCTCATAAAGAAACAATCGATACCAATATAGATAGATACCAGTGCCTAGGTAATTTTACATGCTGACAGAAATAAATTTCCGCATAATGCAACTAAGTATAGCATAAGTCCGTGTATAATGCAATTATTATTATTGTCCGAAACGATTGCGTGAAACGATTTTCCTTTTACTGCAAAAATACATAGTTGCTTACTTAAGCAGTCTATTGAGCAAACCAACAAGCTTATTAGTACCTCATATTTCATATTTTCAACAAGCTGTTACCAGGGCCGCATACGAATGATCATCAGCTAAGATCAGCTAAAAGGCACAGATACAGCATACAGATAGTTATTTCGGACTATTCTACTCCCGTTTAATACCAATAGAATATGAAAATATCTTATTAAAAATCATTTGTGGCTTCTTCGAATATTTTGTACTTTTGACAAATAATCCAACGACTGCATCTATCCCTTAAGAAATAGAGAACTGAAAACCACTCCGAAAACATTCCTCGGAACAGCCAATTGAAAGTTTTTAGAGTAACAGTAGTGAACAAAAACTAACTTACAACAACTATTTTAAAACGTCATTAAAAATTAATTCAAAGTGCTTGCTAAGCTTCAGTTGATTCCGAAAGTTTTTGAATCCCTAGTTAAGAAAAGAATGTATGAGGCCGTAAAAGATTTTATTTCCCCTTTTCAAAATGGATTTGTCAGTGGAAAATCTACCGCAACCAATCTTACATTGTTCACAAATGTTTGCGTGAATTCAATGGAAAGTGGCAGTCAAGTAGATGTTGTTTACACTGACATTTCGAAAGCGTTTGATAGAGTGAACCAAAACATATTGTTAAAAAAACTTAAGTTATTAGGTTTTCATTCTCAACTATTTAAGTGGATCAATAGTTTTCTGACAAATCGGGTTCAATATGTGAAAAAAGGCTCAGTAAAATCAGAAATGGTTTTAAATGTCTCGGGAGTTCCTCAAGGCAGTCATTTAGGACCGATTTTGTTCTTACTATTTATTAACGACTTGCCTCATATCATTTCATATTCTTCACGTTAAATTTTTGCAGATGATGTAAAGATATACAATGTGATTAGATCTTCAACAATCCATTTTGCGGTTTCCAAAGTAAACGTAAATAAGACACATATAAAATATTTTTGTTCATGATATTTCTTTTTTATTATAAAATTCGAACGTTGACATTTTGTGTGAAACACTGTTGCAAGCTTGTATTCTTTTCAGGTAATTTTCGACCACTTTTTGACACATATTGGGCGGTAACTTGACGAATGTTGGTTTTCAAGTGCTCAAGAGTTAAAAATTTATCAGCATAAACACGGTCTTTCGCGTAGCCTCACACAAAAAAGTCCAGCGGTGTCAAATCGCATGATCTTGGTGGCCAGTTGATATCACCACGATGAGAAATTACGCGGTCAGGAAATGTCTCTTGCAATAAAGCCATATTCGCTCGAGTTGTGTGGCATGTGGCACCGTCTTGTTGAAACCACATATTCTCCAAGTCGTATTCTTCAATAGCAGGCGAAAAAAAGTCGGTTATCATATAACCATAACGCTCCGAATTGACGGTGGCAGTGGTTCCATCGTCGTTTTCGAAGAAGTAGGGTCCAATCACACCTCTGGAACAAAGAGCGCCCCAAGCAGTGACTTTCTGTGGATGTAATGGCCTCTCTTCAATTACTTGAGGATTCTCAGAACCCCAAATATGACAATTTTGCTTATTAATATACCCACCGAGTGAGAAATGTGCTTCGCCGCTGAAGAAAATTTTGTTCGAAAAATCGCCGCCAACCGCCCATTGTTCAAGCACCCATTCGACGTATCTACAACGTTGTTAATGGTCAGCTGGCTTCAGTTGTTGTGTGAGCTTCCCTTTATATGGATGTAGGTGTAGATCCAAATGCAAAATACGCCATAATGTGCCGTAAGACAGTCCTAATTCCTGAGAACGACGAGGAATCGACACATTGGGGTCTACGGCAACAGTTTCACTTACAGCAGCGATACTTTCAGTGGTACGAGCGAAACGATGATGCACAGGCCTTACAATTTCTGTAACCAATCCAGTGTTTTCAAAAATCTTCACAATTTTGCCAATTGCTTGCGTAGTTGGACGATAATCTCCTCTTAAAGCACGATATGTTGCTGTGGCAGAATCGCCATTTTTGTATTAGGTTTTAACAATTCGTATGCGTTGTGCGATAGTTAAGCGATCCATTTTCGTAAATGTCAGACCTTCAACTAAAAAAAAATTGGTTTAACAACTAAGTTTGACAGATGTCGAATTCCAGCAATATTCTTTTGAAACCGCAAAATTCATTTTTTTGTTATAAAATTTTAAACTACGATCTTCAGCGAGTTTTTAATCATAAAGAATTAGGAGTGATATTTGAGTCTCTAAGTTAGAGTTTAAGACTCTTAGATTATATTGTTTCTAAAGGTAACTTTTTGCTTGGGTTTCTAACTAGGAATTCTAAAGATTTTAAATATCCATACACGTTGAAGTCTCTTTATGTTAGCTTCGGCAGTCCTGTTTTGGAATATTGCAGTGTGGTTTGGTGTCCGGATTACAAAAATGCCTCAAATCGAATTGAAAGAATCCAGAAAAGATTCACGAGATTTTCGCTTCGGCAGCTAAACTGGAATTTGTCGCTGCCTACTTATGAAACTCGGTGTATATAAATTGGTCTAAAAAGTCTTGAGACAAGAAGGGTTTCCTTCCTCGTTTATTTTGCTAGAGATATTATGACGGGACATATAAATTGTTCACTATTACTCGTAGTATCGTTGTTTAGACCATACAGTCCAGCTCGATTTTTAAGACCTAGGGTAAACAATTTTTTCTTAATCCCGCAACATTCAACAAACTACGGTATTAATGAACCCGTTACAACAGCTTGTAAATCTTTTAACAAAAATGTCTTTTAGAAGTTTTTAGAAGAAAAATATTGAACGTTATTTGTAATCAAGTAACATTATATAAATTATTATGTAAATGAAAATTATTTATTTATAGTAGTTATATTTTCATTCAGTTTATGTATAATGAATTGCAATGGTATTATTGTTTGTAATAATATAGAAATTTAAATTGTTAAGTCTAAAAAAGTTAAACTTATAGGCAATAAATAAATAAATAAATATTAGCAGATTTATGAGAAGTTATCGCAATCACAGCTTTTCTTTGACAGTTCAAAAATGACAGTTCTATTATTGGATGACAGTAATATTTATTTTCGTAACTTAATGTAAGAATTAATTTTTGGTTTTTTGTTGAACTATATAAGTGTATTAATTTTTTTTTGACAATTAAAATTAAATGCCGCTGCGCCTTTTCTGCATCACTAGCTGTCCAAACACTTAATCCGATACTGGTATATAGTTTCAGGTACATGAATTTCCATAGAAGAAGTAAACGTTCGTTTAATCGTAAAGTTTGCCAGAAATATGCCGCTGGGGTTTATTTTACAGGTAATAAATATAAAATCGAATAGGTTGCAATGCATATTATTATTTTTAATCGTATCATTATTTTGCTTTAAATGTTAGTGGGTGTTAAATTTGGACTTGGTTTGTGATTATACAGGTCAGATGGGAATTAATCATTTTTAGTGAGGAAAATTGGAAAAATAATGGCCTTCGGTACATAAAATGCTTTGTACATATTTGTTATCTGGATCGATTATTTCCACACTGTGCATATCAGTAAAGAGATCTAGAGAGTATATGCTTAACTATTTGCTGCTCAGAGAATTTAACAGAGTGATCTTTGACCGCATGCAGTTTGCTTGTAAACTATTAAAAAGGTAAAGCAAACTACAATCTAATTCAGATTGTTCTGTAGTCCTTTCTGGCAATTACTTGTTATTTGGTCACTTACGGGCTCATGGTAAAACATGAAGCCAATATTACAAGGTTTTTTTAGTGTACATATGTTATACAATAAATTTAACTATATGCCTGTAATACATAAGGTCTTTACCTTAAATGCAACTTAAATTGCACGGCACTAGTGAGAAGGAATATAATGACAGGGAAGAATTTTTGTTGGCACATTAGATTGGAGAATAAGGCTTTTACGGGTGGAGTCCAATTATAATTTGAGGTTTAGAAAAGAATGCTTTTCCTAAAATAAAACCTAAAACCAATACTTTTTTGCTTCCTAACAAACGTTTACGGATCGAATCTGTTTTTGTGACTGTGATTGATTCCTCCGATAGCCAGGGAATTCCTAAGTCCAATTGTACTCTTTACTTGCGATATAGGTACTATAGGGCAAGTTTTGCATTTGGAAAAAAATCGAATTTGCGATTTTAATCAAAGTTGACATTACGATGATAGAGAACACCAAAAAAGTGGGTCCGGCAATTCCGTCTGTCTGTCTGTAGAACGATGTACAGCCTAAGCGGCTGAACCGATTTTGTTCAAACTTGGTGGTTAGGCGTTTTAAGTGATAGCCCAAAATAGATTTTTGAATCGTTGTTTTAGCCCCAAAAATAACGGTACTTGCCATACAAATTTATCTATCATCTTAATTATGCCGAAAACGGCTCTAACGGTTTTGCAAAAACTGGTGTGTGTACTACATTGCGTATGGTCTACATTTTGGCTAAAAATCTTTTTTAAATATTTTGTTATTAACCGTACCTACCATTTTATTCATCTTCGACTTTCTCATAAACACCTCAACGGATTTCGATCAAAATTTGTATACAGGAGCTTCTTCAAATTCTAAATACTACTGCATTTCAAATTTTTCGAAAAATCGTTTTTTTTTTGGATTTTTGAAAAAAAAATATTTAATTTTTTTTTGAAAATTCAATATTTCGAAAACGGGTGGATGTTTTTTTGTGAAATTTTGTTTTTTAATTTATATTAGTAAATAATTAAAATGTTCAACATTTTTTTTGTTATACAAATTTAAAAATTTTTATATATAGAAAATTAAGTGAAAAACGACTTTAAAAATATATTTAGCCCTTTCTATTGAGAATCTTTTGCATATAATGTGACCGAACATAGGAGCAAGTACGTGCGATCCAGTCGTGTATTTTATTTAATTTTTATTTCGAAGAAGTGGCACAAAAGAAAAACTTCATTGACAACACATCAATTTAGAAACTTCAAAACATAAACTGTAGTGTGTGTAATAATCTGTGTACAAATCCGTTATGAGTCCTCCTCGCAAAAGAGATTCAATACGGATCTGTTTTTCCAGAAAAATAAATTGGTTTTAATTTGAAACGATTCGGATTTTCAGAAAAAATTGACAGTGGATCGACTGCAGATCGACGTTTTTTATTGAAACGATATCGCCATAAGTTCTTATATGTATTTTGAGGGAAAATAGATGCATTTGAAATCTTGGACAAATATGAATACATTGCATATAAGACAAAAAAAATCAAAAATTATTGCAGCGGTTTCTGAAAAAAAAATATTTTCTTATTTATAGAATTTTTAAAATATTTTTAGAAAAACAAATATAAAACGTTGTTTTGAAGTAATTAGTAATATACATTTAAAATTCTAAGTTAAAAAAACAATCATAGTGACTAGTAATTTTGCAACTCTGGTGTAGCTTAAAAGTTAAAATTGTTTAGCTCTTGAAAAAAAGTTTATTTTAATTAATCCAAACAAACAAAATAAATAATTTTTTTACAAAGTGCACAATTTAAGGAGCTATTGATCAAGTGAGATTAAAAAATCATTGAATTTTTGGTAATTTAAGTTGCAAAAGTTAGATACCTACCTACCTTAACAAAAAAATCGCTCATTGTAAATAAGTTTAAAACCAATACACAATATTAAAGGCTTGATCAAAAAATTAAAAAAGAAAAGTTCAAGAAACATCACCCGAAATACATCTTCAATCAATTTCAAAAAAAGATAAAAGCATGTCGTTGGTTGGTTCTATGACTGTCGAGGAATTAAATAATCTGTTTGCCACTAATCTCACAAATGTTGCTACGAAGGATGACATTTCAGACTTACGCGGTGAACTAAGTGAGGTTAGAAGGGAGAATGTGCAATTGAAGGAGGCGGTCGGTGTACTCTTCCAAAGATGCAATGTCCTTCAAACCGAGATTGATCAGTTAAAGTTAGCTGCAAATGACAACAAATTAATAATTCGAGTTAAGAATGGACAATCGAATCCCATAGAACAAGCTCTAAACATTTGCAAAAATATATCCGACTCAAATACAATTATCACTGCACAAGAACTGAGACAAATCGCTTCGAATGAAGAAGTAGTTACTATTTTGGCAGAATTCAAATCTATACAAAACGCACAAAATGTTCTGAAAAATGTTAAAAAGCTGAAAGGAACCGGCATCTCCATAAGTCGAGACTACCCATTGAAGATTCGGCAAAAGCGCATCAAACTCCTTCAGCTCCGCAAACACATTTACGCCAAACAACCACGATTGAGATTGTCTCTACGTGATGATAAATTGCGTATTGATGATTTGGTTGTGGAATGGAATCATGAGCAGCAAGTTTTTGTTACAAATAAGGAGCATGGGCTGCAAAAATTGGAAGAAAAACACAAACTTGGGGAGAATTTCTTTCAAAATGTTTGTTTACAACTTTTACAAAATGAGTCAATTGCCAGAAACGTCAATGTCATCCATCGGCGAGAAATGTCAAATGAGGTTGGCGGCGGTCCATCAACATCAATTTCGGCTACAAACAAAACGAATTCTGCTCTTTCGGATCTAGGTGTTAACAAAATAGCACATTCTAATTATAACCACTGTAATTAGGTAAAAGCCGTCTGTCAAATTTTTAAATTAAATAAAATTAGAATTATAAGTTATAATATTGGAGGTTTAAAAAATAAGATTGCAGTTTTATTTTTTATTAAATTTATAAATGAGTATGATATTATTATATTAATTGAAACACATGTAACTGAACAGCATACACAAAATTTTGAATCAAGTTTCGTCGAATACAAACTAAAATGGATACCAGCACTTAAAAATCACCGAAAAGGAAGGGCTAGTGGAGGAATTCTCATGGGTTTTAAACATAATCTTAAAGGCGTCAGTTGCAAATACAAGCAAATAGGAGACACACATTTCATTGAAATTAAAACTGATCGATCCTTACTTAATCTCATCCCTATATACTTAAATTGCAACAGCTGGGAAAGTGACTTCACTAAGCTTGGAGACATTTTATTTGATATGGATATTAACAATTTAATGCTTATTGGAGATTTCAATGCCCGAACCGGAGCGCTAGAAAGTGAAAGTAAGCTTATAGAATATAGGAATCGTAGTTCAAAAGATACAACAATTAAAAGAGAAGGTAAAAAAGTTATCGATCTATGTAATTCCTTTGGATTGAGTGTTTGCAATGGTACTGCGGAAGGAGACAAATTAGGTGAGTTCACTTTTATAGGACCACAAGGAAACTCAGTAATCGACTACGCAATGGTGTCAGGAGACTGGAGTGCTATGATGGACGATTTTGAAGTCATAACAGAAATATATTCCGATCACCTCCCAATCCAACTCACAATCAATCTAAACAGAAACCAGAGGCAACCAGAAGACTTAGTAACTCCGGGAAAATTCAGGTGGAAAAATGTTTTTGCCGAAAGATACTCACATTGTTTGAATAATAGTCTTCTCCTTCAAGCGACATCATCTTCAACATTTTGTCTTAGCTTATCGGAGCTGGACAATATTGTCCTTAAGTCTATTTCGGTGCAATGTCAGGTAAAAAACAATTTTATCCATTACCACGAAAAATGGTTTGATAATGATTGTATGGTAGCTCGTGGAAAATCTTTTGCTTGGCTAGGATTACTAAGAGTTTTCCAGAGAATAACTTTTTTAAAGCGCAATATCTTGCAGTTAACAAACAATACAAAGAGCTACTAAGCTATAAACTTCAAACCTACTCAAGAAAACTTGCTCAATACCTTGCAGACTGCAGAAATGCTGCTGAGTTTTGGACAGTAGTTAGAAAAATTAGTAAAAAGCGTAACAATCAAGTTATTTCACCCATTGAAATCGAAGACCTTGCTAAACACTTCAAAACGTTAACAAAAGACAATTTCTCTTCCACATTCCAATTTGCCAAACCTTTTTATGAGAACGAAGAGTTGGATGCACCTTTTTCCTGTGCAGAGGTTCAACTTGTATTGAAAGAGCTCCAAAACAACAAGTCTCCAGGATCGAATGGCATACCTCAAGAGTTCTATAAAATAGACACTTCTATTTTTATAGTGACTCTAACAAAAGCTTTAAACCACGCATACGATTCAGCTTATTTACCGTCCTATTTCAAAGAAGCCATCATTTGCCCAATTTTTAAAAAAGGTGACAAGGAAGATGCTGCCAACTACAGAGGAATATCATTGCTGAATTCATCTATGAAAATTTTTACGAAACTTCTCTGCAAACGGCTTTATGATTGGGTTCATAACAACAACTTACTAAGCGAGTCGCAAGCTGGGTTTCGAAAGAATTACTCGACCGTAGATCAAATCTATTCGCTTACCAATATAGCTGAAATCTTTATAAAATCTAAAAGAAAACTGTACGGCTTTTTCATCGACTTCAAGGCGGCATTCGATACCATAGACAGGAAAGCACTTATGCTAAAGCTGTGTAACAAAGGAGTATCGTCAAAGTTTTTGAACGTTTTGGAAAACCTCTATAACTCAACAACTTCTGCAGTCGCTTTTGGATCAAAACAATCCGAACAATTCGAAGTGGAAATAGGAATGAGGCAAGGATGTAATCTGAGTCCTTTATTATTTGCTCTATTTATAGATGACTTAGAAGAGGTATTGCAGGGTGGAGCACGTGTTTCAGCGGATCTTTTAATCAAGGTACTAATGTTCGCCGATGATATTGTGATGCTAGCGGAGTCGCCTGGTAGTCTCCAATTGATGATCAATAGATTGTTCGAGTACTGCAACAAATGGAGGCTCCAGGTGAACCTAGAGAAGTCTAAAGTCATTATTTTTCGTAGAGGAGGTGGCCGAAACGGCCGCAGTGAAACCTGGAAATTTGGAGCTCAAAACATCGAAGTCGTAAATGAATACAACTATCTTGGTATGCGGATATCTAGAAACCTGAACTGGCAAAATCATATGATTGATAAGTTGGCCAAATCGAAGCATGCATTAAACGCAACATGGAGGACTGTGGTTCACTGTAAAGATGTTCACTACGAATCCAAATATCGTATTTTTGAAACCACAGCGAAAGCGATCATGTGTTATGCAGCTCAAGTTTGGGGCCATAAGGAGTTCGATGAAGTTGAGCAGCTTCTGCGCTATTTCTTAAAAAGAAGCTTGAAACTACCTAATAGTACTGCGAATCACATACTAATGCTAGAGGCAGGTCTACCATCTTTATTTATTTCAACTCTGAAAATACAGATAGACTATATTTTAAAGACTATAGCAATGGATGATAGGAGACTACCAAAGAAAATTACGATGCTTGTGATTCAAAAACAAATATCATGGTTCGAGTCATGGAGAGATCTAGCAGAGTACTGTGGACATCCACTATTACTCCGAGGCGATAGGATGGAAACGTGGAAAAGCGAACTCTATAGCCTCATATCGTTAGTGGACGAAAGAAACAGAGAGGATTATACTATGAAAGCCAGAAGTTCATTACACAGGGACATATATGCAAGGCTAAACTATAACCTGTAACGAAATAACTACTTCAGGGCGGAGTATCCAACCGATCTCATGTCACTGGTTTTAAAAGCAAGAGGGGAGATACTTCCCCTGAACTATGTTCCTCATAGGAGTGATTTGGAAGAAATGTGTGGATTATGTAACACTAGAGAACGCGAAAACGTGTTCCACTTCGTGGGAAGATGTCCTGTTTTGGTGGAAACCAGAAGGAGTACACTTGGAAAAAACTACCTCAGTGAAGAGGAAGTCATAGATGTTTTAAACGGAATTTTAGACTGGGAACCCCTTTACAACTACACCAAGCTAGCACTTAACTACAGAAAACGGATCTTAGAAGAACTTTTTTAATTTTATGTTTCAATTTTGTATATTAAACAAAATTAATTAATTAATTATTAATAATTGTCAACTGACAGACGGCGTAAGCCATGTTTGAAAAATGAATGATACACTAAACTTTTGTAATTTGTATGAAATAAAATCATTTGGAACCTAGTGACTGGTTTTTGAAAATCGCTTTTTCAAAAAAAAAATTATTGATTTTTTAAAAAGCGTAAAACCATTTTTTTTTAAATTTGAATATACAATGTTATTAAAGCTTCTGGGGAACATTTACATAAAAATATACTTTAATCGAGGCATCCAATAGTGAGAAAGTCGAAAATAAGAAAAGTGGTTCTATGGCAAGTGCAGTTAATAAGTACGTAAAATAAAATCTTTTTTTACTTAAAAGTGGATTTCACTAAAAAGGGTGGTTTTTTTAGAAGTGGCTTTCAAGAAGAAATATATATAATATAATATAATTTAATGTTATGGCCAAGAATTAAGCTTTATTATAAAAATAAGGGTTGCAATTTGTTTTTAGAAATGATTTCTGGCAAGTGGCCGCCGCGGCTGGTATGTCAGCAATAATGAGCCGAATATTCTCTTCCAAGCCGGAAATTATCTCGGGCTTATCTGCGTCGACAAGCGACTTCAAATAACCCCACAAAAAGTAGTCCAGCGGTGTTAAATCGCACTATCTTGGAGGCCACGCCACAAGCCCACGACGCTAGATAATGCGCTCACCAAAAGTTTCCTTCAATAAATTGATTGTTTCTGTATGGCAGCGCAGTCTTGTTGGAACCAAAGGTCGTCCATATCAACATCCCCCAATTAACGAAAAAGTAATTAATCATGGCTCTATAGCGTTCCCCACTGACTTTAACATTATGGCGGTTCCATTTTTGAAGAAATGTGGACCAATGATTCCCTCTGCCCATATAGTCCACCAAACAGTGAAATTGTGAGAATGTAACGGCGTCTCAACAATGGCTTGTGGATTATTATCACTCCAAATACGATAATTTTGTTTATTAGCTTACCCATTTAATGAAAAGTGTGCTTCATCGCTGAACAAAATTTTCAGAGATCGGTGGCCATCTCGTTTTGGGCCCATTCATCAAACCTGCGACGCGCTTGGTGGTCGTTATTATGAAATTACAAACCCAACTGAGCATAAATCAAGTGACAGATGTCAACAGACCAACTCCGCAAAAAGTATTGCCAGATTGAAAACCACAGATCTACAAGAACACCCGGTATTTTCTTAAGTAACTTTCCAGAAAAATTCACTTAGTTGGAGGGAAATTTGTTGACAGTTGGCCAATCATGGACTAGAAACTTTGCTTAACTTTCAAGTTGATTAAGTCTGAATACGGCCAGTGTTTTTAATGTAAAAATGCAATTTTCTAAATTTAAAAAAGTATAATAAGTAAACAAGTAGGGTCCAAGCCCAAAAATTGTAATGTACACGGATGTACACGGGAAGAGTTAAATCAGCAACCTACTATACTTTACCACTAATTCAAACTAATACCTGATTCTGCAGAAACACAAGGGCGTCAATAAAAAACGGGCTATGAAACAGCCAATCTTGAATTTCATAAAATTTTGTATTCAACGCTGATTCGAAAACCAAATCACCGATACAAGACGAATACTGCTGTTGCTTTTGAACAAGCTAAATTTCAAAGGTTTCCTAATTACAGCTGAAGTCTTGACAGTGAAAAAAGCTGCTAAGCAGACTGAATGATGACGTTATCACAATCTGATATCACCATTTGTATTTATAGCCCAGCTCTGCGGTAATAAAAGCTTTTTTTGTTAAGAAGGTCAAATCGAAGATTGTAACTTTCAACCAAAATATTTTCAAATTGTTACAAATCACCATGAACCATAGAGTTGAATAAAATGTGCAAATCATCAAATTTTATTTTCAAAACAATAAGACTCCGCTCGCGAGTAACATTTCGCACAGCACTGTCAAAAATAAATGTGGAAGATTGCAAGCAACTATAAGGACGTTTTTATTTGGCAATCCGAAATCCCTCTCCGATCCGGGATCCCAACTGAAAATGTTTGTTTGATTCTGGCGATTCTGAATCCTAATGTGATTGTTTCTGTGAAAATAATTGTGTACGTGGAAATATTCAATTTAAAAAAAAAATGTTTTTTGCACAATTATGATACAAGAAATGACAACAGTAGAGTTTGACATTCAGGAATGTGTTGGTGCTTCTGGTTCCGATTTTGATTTCAAATCCAGAAGCAAAATTCTCTCCCTTTCAGAATCAGAACTGTCACTTTTTCACAAGTGAACACTTTCAGAAGAGTCCAGAAGGCTTCCTGATTGCCACATAAAAAGGACATAAGGTCAATAATTCAACCGCAATTTGTTACTCTGAATTTGTTTAGACATATCTTCATAATGTAGACAAAAACATTATAAATAAGTTTCAACCAAATGCCAAAACAAAATCAATTTTAATCAAAGGTAAATACGGTGATTTTTTAAGAGCTTGGTTTTTGAAAATTCAAAAAAACACAGAAACTTGAAAAAGTGAATGAAATTTTTATTTGGATCGATAAATCAATTCCTGCCATTTACTTTTTAAAAATAATTTCACATAAATGTTGCCCGCGGCTACGCTTCAGGTGGTCCATTCTGAATGTCCAATTTTGGCAAACTTTTTCACACATTTCGGCCGGAATCTCACCAATGACGCGTTTAATGTTGGCTTCCAAGGCAGCAATCATGTTTGGCTTGTCCCCATAGACAATAGACTTAAAATAGCCCCACAAAAAATAGTCTAACGGGGTCAAATCACATGATCTTGGTGGCCAATTGACTGCGCCAAAACGTGAGATCAACTGCTCACCAAATTCGCCTCTCAATTGATGCATGGTTTCGCGTGCAGTGTGGCATGTGGCACCGTCCTGTTGGAACCACAAAAAAAAATCTGTTATCATCGAACGGTACCTTTCTCCATTGACCGTAACCCTGCGGCCTTCATCGTCCTTGAAGAAGTACGGCCCAATGATGCCGCCTGCCCATAAACCGCACCAAACAGTGCATTTTTCGGGATGCATTGGTAGCTGCTGAATTGCCTCTGGCTGCTCTTCACTCCAAATACGGCAATTCTGCTTATTCACGTATCCATTTAGCCAAAAATGAGCGGAAAAAAAACGGACGTAGCTTGGGAAACACATTTTTCACAGAGCACGAATTTTGATAATAAATTTCAATAATTTGCAAACGTTGTTCAGGCGTAAGTCTATTCATGATGAAATGGAAAACAATACTGAATCGAAATGTCAAATGTTCGTGGAATTTGTCATGTGTGATCTGTCAAAAATATAAACGTCAAAAACCAAGTAGCAAAAAAATCGTTACAAGCTGACAGCAAATTTGCTAACAATTTCGTTAGCTCTCTTTGTTTAAAATTTTGATTATGTCCATTTTAATATGTGTTAACCAAAGAGGCTACAAGTTGAGTATCTACACTTAAATTGATTAACATATTTAATAACCAAACCAATTTAACGGATGAAAAAATTGATGATTTTTCGGTTTCATGAGCATTCTTAACAACAGTTATTTGCAACTTGCATGATTGGTGCTCATGCAGAATTATTATTTAATAATAATAAAATTGTTATATAGTGCTAACAACAAACATTTGAAATGAACACTTTAAATACAATGTAAGTGCATACATATTTCAAAATATTTTCATATTTCATCAACAAATGCATCGAACAATTTTTTATTACACTTTTATTTATTATCATCTTTCATCATACTTTCCGTTCAATTGTAATCAACTTTCGCTTGTCCTGATCTGAATTTAACGTGAAAAATGTATTTGACAAACAATTTCCTTTTACTTTCATTTTAATAAAGTTTCAAACAAATTTCGTATCGCAGGCCACAGACCAGAATTTGAAAGCAATAGAGAGCGGCTTATTGTCAGAATTTTTTAAGCCGTCTGCCAGGTGCAATATTTTAGTGTACATAATTGTTTAGCTTTATTGCCGTTTAAAGCTTAGCTGTGTATAGCTTTTGTATAGGTTTGGTTAAGCCAATTAGATAAACTCTCACCTGTCACAAAATAAGAATATTCACGTGAACAAAATCAGTATGGCACCAGTGTACCAGAGGATAACTGATCCTTTGATGATGTAGTGTTAGTGTTGGCGTTAGAGAAATAGGATAGGATAGAATAGTAACTAATGATGTATGCTGGTGGAATTGTAATGAATGGATGGAATAAAGCCGGGGAAAAGCATTTTCCACATTTGTGTTGTGTTACTAAGGCGCCAGTTATATTTAAATATTTAATTTGCTCTATCGTTATGAAAACGCTTTCCATCATTCAAAAATCAAAAGTGAATTTACAAAAAAATGGTAAAGCAAATAAAATATTTTTTTGACAAAAAATATTATGTATCTTATTACCTTCATTTTGGTACCAAGACGACATCAGCTTTATTTTTTTAAGTGCCTCAGAATTGATAGCCAATGTTTTCAATGATGAGTTCCAATGAAAGATATAACTGGCGCCTAAAGAAAGATTTTCTGTAATTGACAGTCCCCCTAAAATACTGTTCAAATAATGTTCAATCAATTAAAAGTTGGGAATCCTCGGCTGTCAAACGATTTTGTCAACAAGCTATTAACGCACACAACTATGCATATAGAATGTCATCCATCTGCCAGCCAGTATTCTTATAATCCATCCATACGAAATCCGTTGAAATCTTAAAGTCGGTGGGTATGTTCAAAAACTATGTAAACGTAAAGCACTACTATTTTAGTGCTAACCTCAAATTAAATGTAAAGGATTATCCATTTTGTGGTTTCAAAAGTAAACGTAAATAAAACACATACAATATATTTTTTTTCATGATATATCTTTTTTATTATAAAGTTTGAACGTTGACATTTAGTGTGCAATAATACATCATTTAATAAGCCACCACGCGAATTGTTGCAAGCATCGATTCTTTTGAGGTAATTTTCGACCACTTTTTGACACATATTGGGCGGTATCTCAGCCATAACTTGACGAATGTTGGTTTTCATGTGCTTAAGAATTAAAACTATATCTGCATAAACACGGTCATTCGCGTTGCCCCACAAAAGTCCAGCGGTGTCAAATCGCATGATCTTGGTGGTCAGTTGATATCGCCACGACGAGAAATAACGCGGCCAGGAAATGTCTCTTGCAATAAAGCCATATTCTGTCGAGTTGTGTGGCATGTGCTACCGTCTTGTGGAAACCACATATTCTCCAAGTCGTATTATTTCAATAGCTGAATATGTTCAGCAATTGCTTAAAATGATACACGAGGCCCTTTTGCTGATACTCAACTTAATCATAAGCACTTATGTTGTGACAGCGTACGCAAATTAAAAAGTAGTCCATAAGCGTTTAAAAATGAACATACATTTTTATTTGACATTTGAACTTGGAGAAATACAAACAAACATGAGCGCGTGGCTTAGGTTGATGGATTACAACAAAAAATTGTAAGCAACAGCTTGTTGTTTGAGAGTCAAAATCTTGGTTTTGACGGTTTGAACACCAATTTTCAGACTTTGCTTCCCACTCGGGGAAAAGGTGACTAAGACTTTTAAGTGACACTAGGAAGAAAATAATATCGAAACGTGAAAATATATTTTAATGAACACTTATCAAGCTATGACCTGTCAAAATCTATTGAAGGATGGCTCCGATTTAAATGGATTAGAAAACCTTTACAAAATTCGAATTTTACCTCAGAAAATTGGAAATTTTCCCGATTTTATTGTTTCCTGCGTGAAAAAAAAATATTTTTCAAACGTCAAAATATAGTTTGTTGCCTACCTATCAAGCTATGAACTGTCAAAATCTATTGAAGGATGTCTCCGATTTATATGGATTAAAAACATCTCTATAAAATTCAAATTTTACCTAAGAAAGTCCTTTTTACTACCAAAAAAATACGAAAGAAGCAAAGACTAATAGAGAGTTTCATTCAAATCTGCTCTTTCTGACAAAAGATTTCATCTTTTTGAATTTTGAGAGTTTCATTTCAACAAAAAGAGCAAACCTAGATCGGATCTCAACACGAAAGATCTGATCATTGATGGGTAGACAGATTTGATCTGAATGCACGCATACACGTAAACCGTTTTTTCTGTCAACCATTAAATGGAAACTATGTACCTGCTAAAAAATTAAACTAAAAAATAAACAAATAATAGACGAAGAAGTTAATAATTTAAATTTTATAAATTTAGTGGTTTTTTATTGCTTTGGCTTCATCTTCCTCATCATCTGATGATGAAGATATAATTTTTTTCAGAAATGTGTGTGTTAGTCATTCAGAATTGGACTCGTTCGGTGCAATGCCGATAGGCTAGCCAAGATACCTTAGTAGCGAGTTTGTTTTCGAACGATCCATGTAGCTTTCTCTTTTAAGTCAGTTGTTTTGCATACAAATCTGAAGTTTTGAATCAGCTGTTCCTGAAATTAATAACAATTTTTGGGTAGCTTGAGATTTGTGTTTGACAAAATAATGTTTAGATCAACATCTGGTTTTTCCTTAGGCGTTCCAACAACACAAAGCAATCCGGATTGCTTAAGGTATGCCACCAAACGCGGCCAATACTACAATTAAATGTGGACACAAAGTTTCATTGAAAAGATCAAATCTCCATTTTGAGAGATCTTTGAAATTTGAATGAAACTCGCTATAAGGATGAGACCGAGATCGAGACCGAGACGAGACTGCACATTAAGATTTTCACGAGAAAAAGGCGAGGCCAAGATCGAGACGAGAATTTGTTAGGCGAGACCAGGACCGAGACGAGACTGAATTTTTTCAATTTAGACGAGACCCAGACGAGCCTAACAAAAGTCTCGCCTTGTCTCATCTCGTTGCCAGCCCTGTCTACAAAATGACTAGACTACCTATATACTAACAACTTTAATTATTATCAGCTATACAAACAGTCGTTAGCTACAAGAGCAAATGCGTATACAATTCAATCGTGTATAATATTTTTGTTCCATTTATGGTAGCTTAACAATAATGGTAGACAAAAAAAAATAAGCGCAAATGGTACATGATATATATTTTAAGCTTACATAAAATATACAAACAAAAAATATTGCATTTACATAATATGTAAGCCCCATAATCATCGCGGCGACGAACGCGCTTATTCGTCTTTTTTACATCCAATTTAATAGGATTTCTAATAAAACACTCTCAATTATTGTAAGTATACTTACGTACACAAATCTAATACTGTATACTTTTCTCAGAGAGCAACATTTCATGATTGCAATTTGCAATAGAAAGATTTGCAAATTGCAAATCCATTTGTCCGCCGATATTACTTTACTATGCCAGTGACAGATTCAAAGCCAAAATAATTTGAATTTGTCGGCTTTTTTTACACTATTGCTGCAATTCAAAAAATATATTAATTTACGACAAGACGATAAAGAAGACGCATGATGTGACTTGCAATTTGTAACAGTCTCTCTCTTCAACTCTTCAATCGTAGCTTATATGTAAGTCAACATTTTTTAAAGGCATTTCAGTCGATCACTTCACTTTCTATTTTTTATTTTAGCAACTTCATATTTCGTTCGAGACATAATAAGGAAGTGTGTGATCGATTAAACTAAATATGCGCCATCTGGTTGAGCAAGCAAAAACTAATGTCACTTTGAGTGTCATGCGAAGAAATATTAAGGTACCAAGTAGTATTGGAGCAATTAAAACACTGCACACTGTACCAAACTTGAGACTCGAACTAACAAGTTTTGTGGGTGTCCGTTTGTGCTACATATCAGATAAAAAAAAAACATACGGCTAAAGGTACTCGTATCTATCCGCACGACGCATATACACTACATAACATGGCGACCTAGTATTTGGCAAACAAAAAAAAAACAACAAAAAACACTTGACAGATTTAAAAGAAAAACAGATTAAATGGAGCCAAGAAAAATAAGAAAACAAGAGTAATAGTCTGCGATGTAGGATTACATTTTCAGTAAAGTTCTATGGAAAAATACAGGATTAATTTTTGTTTGTTCCAGGTAGTTTTTTTATTAATAACTTTTAAAGAAAACAGAACTTTGAAATCGATATTTTTTGGATAGAGAATCGGACTTCAACATTATGTTATATGTCACATGGCCGTCTTTAAACGTGGGACAACGGCGGGCGGGCTATTTTTAGAACATTTATCTAAGAAGTTTCGCAGATTTTTGTTCTCTATATACCCAGTTTATACGACTGTTAAAAGCTTTGTGTCAAAAATGTCATCCAAATCGAAATGATACATAAAGGGCACGCTCTATAAACCATTTTTTAGCTTTGTGATTTTTTCCTGCTAATGGAGAGACCGTAAAGCGGCATGAGAAAACAGAAACTAATGATTAACCACAGATTTCGCCATTTTTACTTGCGATATGTATTCGTAAAATTTTTTTTTTCTAACAATCAAACATGACATTACGATCATAGAGAACACCAAAAAAGTGGGTCCCCCAATCCCGTCTGTCTGTCTGTCATTCTGTCAGTCTGTCCGTATGTCCTCGAGTGTACAGCCTAAACGCTTTGATAGATTTGCTTCAAACTTGGTACATATTGTTTTTTCGGTAATATGCCCACACGTTTTTTTTTTCATTTTTTTTAAGACGACAAATAACAGCAGCTCCCATATATTTTTTTTGGCCAAAAACAAAAATCTTATTTTTCTCTAAAACGGCTCCAACGATTTTTTATAAAAAAAATCAGTCCATTAATGAAGGGAAAGGGTACCTTTTGATAATTTTGTTTTTTTTTTGGTACCTTTAGTATAACCATTTTTTTGGTTTTCGATTTTCTCGGAAACGGTTAATCTGGTTTTAAATTTTTTACCCAGAAAGTCCTAGAAAGTTTAAACACTATTGTATACAAAATTTTTCAACAAAAAATTTTTTTGGAAATAATTTTTTTTTTAAATTCAAAATTTCGTAAACGACTTAATAGATTTTTTCGAAACTTCGTACTTAGTAGTTTTTTGACATTATCTTGAATAGTTCAAAAAACTATTTTTCTAAAATAAAAACCAACGGTACAAATGTTTAAAAACCGTTAAGAAATAAAATTATTTCTCGAAAACGGCTGCTAGAATTCTTATAAAAAAATGTGTGTGTTCTTAAATTAGTACAGTTCACTTTTATGTGTAAAAATATTTCTTTCTGCGTACTTATTAACGGTACTTCCCATAGAACCACTTTTCATATTTTCGACTTTCTCAATACAAACTGATTAAAAAAAATTTTCTTATACAAATGCTCCCTAAAATTGTTAAGAAAACTGCGTACCCAAATTTTCAAAACAAAAGTTTTTCGATTTTTAAAAAATAATTTTTTTTTTTTGAAAAATCGATTTTTCAAAAACTAGTGGGAGAATTTTTTTTTAAATTTTAATTTTATATGTACATTAATAATATCTTCAAAATGGCGTTACAAATTTTTTTCTAAAAATGTTTTCAAAATTTTATAAATAAAAAATTAATTTATTAAAAAACCGCTCAAACGATTTTGAATTTTTTTTCTGATATATTCTTATTTATCAACGAATTCAAACTGCATATTTGTTTTCCCTCAAACTATAAACACTAAGCAATATAAAAACATTTAAATATGTGTATTATCCATGTATTTTTACTTTATTATTATTCCCTTTTTACTAATTTTTGCCCACATCACTGAATACTAAATACAATGTAGGCCATTATACATTTATGTATATATACTTATATGGGTCTGAGAATCAAATGAATCTTATGTGTGCAGTAAAATATTGCACCTAAATTATAAATTTATATGCATATAGCTACCTACCCACCTACATCCTTCATTATTTTACATGTCAACATACTTAGGTTCCATCAATATGTCTATATATGTAGATATATTTTACTCTTCTAACTTACATAATTAAAATTCTTAACTTAGATTTAAATATACATTTGTAGGTAGGTACCTATGTAACTATTCATTTAATCATTAATTCGACAATTCATTATAAATTCTAAGAATCAAAGTAATCTTACCTACATAGGCTTTACGCCTGCATAGGATAACTATACCTAACTAACTAAACCTCAATGGTTACATAAAAGAATAAATAACTACATAAGAGTTGTTAGCTACATGAGCAAGTTCGTACAATCCAGTCGTGCATTTTATTTATTAGGTATTCTTTCTATACAAGTATAGAGTAGAAAGAGCTCTATCATACACTCTCATATAATAGTAACCTACTAAAAAATGGCGGCTCATATTCAATCTCTTCATGGCAACGTATATTAGTTGGGTAACTAGGTATGTATTATAAAAGTGTATGCCTTGGCATTAAAAATCGATAGGCAACACTATCGAAAAGGCGATTTCTTTCAATGACTGTACTGAAAGCGCATTTTCCATCGTATCGCATATTGATTTGTACAGATTTTTGATAATTAAGACTTGTTTCTCTATCTCTATCAAAGGGTACTACACCATTGAACAATTTTCGACCTAATATATCCTCAGTACCAATGAAGTCAGAAACTACAAATTTACTAAGTTATAGTGAAGCTCAGACGCCTCATCAATTTTCTAACTTTTTAGCGTAAGTGGTTCCTGAGATATAAGAAATCCTGGGATATTAAAAATCACAAAAACCGTAACTGATCGCTGACAGATCATATAGCAATTATCTCTTCTTGATATCGTAAAATCTCGTAATTTTTTGCACAACGGTAGGTCTTGTGATGCAAGCAAGTGAATAAATCGAAAATTTGAGTTTTTCCATTCAGGGGGCGTGGTATCAGGATTGGAGTTAATTGAATGGAGCACTTCAGATTGCTGTAAAACGATGAAATTTGATAGTGCGACGGGGCTTAACTAGTATACTAGTTAAGCTAGATAATCATGGTTTTCCATTCAGGGGTGTGCGTTTGGTAGCCACACACTTTCTCAAAGTTCTTATCAATTATATGGAGAGCTTCCGATTTCTGTAGGGTATTGAAATTTGGTAGGTTTTCCATTTAGAAGGCGTGGTATCTACCAACTTTTTGAGAAAAGATTTAATTTTATGATGCAATTACACTTTTAGTTTTCTTTTTATCACACCGAATTCGAAAGGTTTTATAAACTTGACAAGTGCATCCACCAAACTTTATTCAATATTGCTCCACTTTAAATATTTTGTATAAAAACTTAATGAAGTGAGAACTGGCGTACTTTTAGATCTCACTACTTTTCACGGCTGACTTGTTATGTTTTATTAATAGAAGAACTTGTACTTTTTTTTATTAAATAATAATCCCAGGATCTTGATATGGTGGCAAGTTATAATTGTCAACCTAAGGGAGGCCCCTTAGAGCAAAAAGGATGAATCTACGCTGGACTGCTTCGATTCTTTTGATGTGAACAAGGCGATACGAGGACCATACTTGGCTAGCATACTTAAGTAAAGACCGGACAAAGGTTGTATACAGAGATTTCGTAACAAAATGTCTGAAAACTACTTAGACCAACGCTTGAGGAAACCAAGAGCAGAGTTTGCCCTAGAAATAATGTCATAATAATGAGATCTGAAATTGAGCTCACTATCACAGATAACGCCCAAATCGCGAATGGACTTTACTCTTGAAACAAGGCCATTATTTATGTAGTAGTCCAGTGGTGGCGGACGAAAACGTTTGTGAGAATATCTGATTGCTTGTCATTTATCGACGTTAAGTTCTAAATTGTTCTTTTGACAACACACAAAGAAATTATCCCAGTCATTTAGTAAACGCAAATGATCACAAGGTGAAAAAATCACTTTAAAAATTTGTACGTCGTCTGCGTACGAAGAAAGTTTAGAATCCTTTAACACTGATTCGACGTCATTTATTGTCAGGCTAAAAATAATAGGACCGAGATGGCTGCTTTGTGGGACGCCAGATTTAGCAATGAAAGGATCTGACACAGAAAACCTAAACAAGACTTGATATTTACGATCTGAAAGGTAGGAATCTATCCATTCAGCAAAACCAGGAGGATAATCAAGAGCTTGAAAATGATAATTTTGTGTGAAATTTTGTCAAATGCTTTACTAAAGTCCGTGGCAATAACATTAACTTCGTTTTTCTTCTCCAAAGAATTTAAGGCAAACGATACAAGTTCAGTTAAGTTAGTGGTCGTTGGTCGTACACTTACCCTTAAGGAACCCATGTAGCTTGGTGGAAAATAATGGTTTGCAATGAAAGCACATTGTATCAAAGACAATACTTTCGAAAAGTTTGGGAATACATGATAGTTTGGCGATTGGTCTATAGTTAGAAACATTTGCTTTACAGCCCTTTATATGAATAGGAATTACATAAGAATCATTCCATATTGATGGAAAAACCCCTAGACCAAGGGATTTTTGGAAAAGAGTCGAAAGAGGTTGAGCTAAATTGGCTACACATTTCTTTAAAACAATTGCAGGCAAACCGTCTAGGCCCGATGAGAAATCGTCATTAACATTTATGTTTTTGATTTGATATATTCCTCTTGATGTCTGACAATTGATCTCAATTGCAACATAATCTCCCCGACTATACCTATTGGTTTTAAATTGGTTGGAGAGTATGGGAAACTTGGCAGTTAAATAATGCTACCTCGACCCGTACTGTAGACATAAGGCGCATTGAACTAAAATCCTTTGTCGCTTGGCACCACGAATCTGTTCGAATCTATACAAGCTGACTTTCTCATATACATATCTGCAAATGGATATACAATTTTCTCACTTCAGGTGTAACGCTCGTATATGCAATGCAATGGCAGTGTTGAGACCTAACAGGTAAAATATAGTTCACAGACTAAATTACACAATTTTATTTTATCTTTATTTTGAGTATCACCGTGATACACCATAATGAAAAGGTAAGGCAGGCAAGCTGCCACCATTCTTTATACAGCATTTTTCTATAATGAATTTCTATAAAAAAAAATTTTTTTGTTACCCTGCATTATTAGCTGAAATATAGTGGGTAATCAGTAGCGTTTTTTTTTATTAATAAGAGCAATATTATTTGGAGCAAAATTTTTGTCTAAGCTTGGGGTTCAATTTTTTATCAAGTGGCCTTGTTTAAATTAAAAGACAATACCTACTTATACTCCACATGTGTTATGTTATATGGCTTGAACAATTTTCGTATGGGCTTGGGTGATTTTGAAAGTAGTTCACACATGAAGTTATTGTTGTTTAACCTTTGTGAAAGAGAACGACTAAGACAAAATAAGTGTAATTACATATTTAAAAAAAAAATCATGGCCTCTGTCTTATGACTTATTGTTGAAGACCAGGAACATCCTATAAAGGTGACAATGCAGTATTTTGAGGGCTTTAAAAATGAATACACCAACCATTATGAGAAAAATGTGTTATATATTCGATTTAAGTAGACAACTAGCTGACCCGATGAACTTCTTCGGCCCGTCCAATATTTGGAAAAAAAATAAAATCAATTCTATTCGTTTTATTAAAATCCAAATTAAGAATACGAGTATATCAATGATTATAGTTACATATTTACTTTAAGGTTGCATGATACCTATACATAACATTTGTTGGTTTTCTGCTCCCGAGTGAGGATTGTTTCCCAAATTTGGAACACGACACATGTAGCTAGAATCAGCATTTACTGACTTTGTGACATGTTTATGGTCATCGCAAATGTAAGTTTCACTGGTAACTGAATGTTTTTTTAACTGAAACGGAAAATCGGTTGAAGTCAATGGTATTTGTGGACATAACTATTCTTCTACCTAAATCCAAAGAGTTTAGGAATTCCATTCTATAAATGCAACTCTCCCGCAATTTGATTTTGAATCGTCAAGTCATTGACATAAATGCGCTCAATCAATCGTAATTACGATAATTTTGACCAATATTCAGATATACATAAGTGATGAATTCTGTCTGTCTCGAATAACCAAGTCTCGTCTCGATCTTGGCCTCGCTCGCCTTTTTCTCGTGAAAATTTTAAAGTGCAGTCTCGTCTTGGTCTTGGGCTTGGTCTCATCCTTAGAGTATTGGTTACTTTCGTGTTGTTTGGTAGTAAAAACGCGGGTTCAAATTGAAAATATAGAGTACGGTATCTCAGCAGTTTGTTGGAACGAAAAATGTATAAAACAGACCCGTGAGTCTGTTTTGTCTTTTGTTGTTGTTTCAACAGTTTTTTCATTCAATGTAGTTTTTTTTTTTTTTTTTTAACGGATACGCGCACTACAGGGGTTTTGACTACCCTTAAAATGAACAAGCACAGTGCGAGCATTAGGAAAATAGGGAAGGATGCAAGAGGAGATACCGATGCAAATTTGTTTTGAATTTCTGAATATCAAAATGCAGGGGGAAATTAGAGCCGGGTAAAATATTCCACATTCGCGTTGTACGGATAAAGAAAGATACTCTGTACTTAACAGTACGTCCGAAGTTGGACTCAAGGGTAAACTGATGAGCATTCCTGGAAGCGCGAGTATTACGGTTGAATAGTTTGAGTGGAGGAATGCAACTGGCTATTTCGCTGGAACATTGCTTATAAAAATAGCGATAAAATAATGAGAGACATACAACATTTCGACGGTGTTCTAGAGTTCTAGAGATGTACATGTCTCCACTATAGTTCTATCGCCAATCATTCTTAGAGCTCTATTTTGAATTCTATCCAAAAGATTCAAATGAGTTTTGGGAGCTCCTGTCCAAATGTGAGAGTTATACTCCAGCTTTGGACGAATGAAGGCCTTATAAATTACAGCCAGATCAGAAGGGGAGAAGAATTTCTTGCATCTTCGAAGAAAGCCCAAACACCTTGCAGCATTTTTGGCAACATCAAATATGTGGTCGTTCCACAAAAGGTGGTCGGTGATGCACATACCAAGGACTGAAAGCTGATCGGTTTCTTCAATGCAAGCACCCCTCATGGATAGCGGCATTGGAAGTGGATTCTGCTTTAACGACAGAAGACAGCACTGAGTTTTTGAAGCATTAAATTCTACGCGGTTTTGAGTTCCCCATTGGACAATGCTGTCAAGATCTGAATTTAATGAGCTTATCATACGCTGCGGTTCCAGTTGCACATCTGAAGAACAAGGAGGTGCATCTGAAAAGCTGAGAGTACTATAGTCAGCAAAACAATTAAGTGAATTAGAAGTTCCAGATAAGAGATAATTAATAAAAGTGAGAAAAAGAGTCGGAGACAATACGGAGCCCTGGGGCATACCAGCATTTATTTTGTGAATATCAGACTTGAAACCGTCCAATACAACTTGTATTTAGCGGGCCGGTAATTTCTAATCCAACGAATAAGAGATTCATCGATACCAAAGGCAAGCATTTTCGATAAGAGAGCTTGATGCCAAGCTCTATCAAATGCTTTTGAAATATCAAGCGCAATAATATTACTTTCTCCAAAACGATATAAAGATTTGTGCCACTGTTCGGTGAGATATACCATCAGATCACCAGTGGACCTGTTGCTACGAAAGCCATACTGCCGGTCATTAAAGAGCTTTCGTTCTTCAAGATATTTCTTAAGCTGATAGTTTATCAGCGTTTCCATGGCCTTCGAAAGAAGGGACGTAAGTGCACTTGGACGGTAACTAGAGGGTGACGAAGATTTTCTCCTTGTTTAGGGACAGGCTGGACAAATGCTGTTTTCCATCCACTCGGAAAGAGACCAGTAGAATAGGACAGATGGAAAAGCTTACGAAGTGGTTTTGCCAGCGTTGAAGAACACCTCTTCAGAACGATGGGAGGGATACTATCCGGGCCAGCGGATTTGTGTATATCAAGGTCCTTGAGGACTCTGGCAACTGCACGAGTGCGAAAGAAGATTCGTCCCATCGTTCACACTCTCAAGTACTGGATGAGTCATAACACTTTCTGGCAGCGTCGAATTAACAGCGAACTGCGCTGCAAGCAAATTGGCTTTTTCACGAGAACTGACAAAGGGGGTGTTATTAGAGACGAGCGTTGGAACCAGAGACGAAGTTGAATTTCGAAATTTCTTACAAATGTAGTTTGAGGCGAATCAAACAGTAAGCACTCATGCTCCAGATTATCTAAACAGGACCCAATGCCGTTTTTAAAGTAAAACTTCTTTTGCGGCGTTGGTTGGGGTAAAAGTATGTCTATGGAGCTGTCAAACCGACCAACAATATGACATACGATACGATATGTTATTGTTGGATGTATTATTTTCTGATATTTGGAATATTTTTTGTTCGTTTTGTGGATCTTCATAGATGAGTGCAGACATGTTATTTATAAATTAAACTATCTTATGTAGTTTTCACTTAAAAAAAATACTTCTTTATTATTTCAATTCTTAATCTAAACTGATTTACAAAAATGTACTTAATAATAATGTAGCGTATTGCCGCAGGCAGAAGTTCGTCGTCGCAGACGCTGAGTCAGCACATCTGTTTTAGTTCGTTTGAAGTTCAGTAGAGTGAATCGTATTCGTGTAGTCAGCAGAATGGGTTGTTGACCCATTTCCTTTCTCACGGGAACATTGAATTGGGTTGTTAGCGTAAATAGCGTTATCTTATATCTGCATTGTGTGTATTCGCTGAGGATTTTTTTGAGGGTACGTGTTGTGGATTTTCATTTTGTAGGTATCTACATGGTACTAAATATATGTGTGTATTCAAATTGTGTGAATTGTGAATTTTTTTTATGGATTCGCATAGATTAAAGTAGTAGGTATACGCATTGTGTGTATTCGACGAGAAATTTTTTGTTGGTTCGTTTTGTTGATAAGATTAGGGTAGTGCATATTGTGTGTATTTGAATGCGATTTTTTTTGTTTGTTTTTTGATGCACATATATTGGTGTATATTGTGTTGTATTAATGTGTGTAGTGTTTAAGCTGATTGTTTGGTTGCCAGTTCTTCAGTGTATCTACTTCGTAGATTTATTTATATACGGAATAGTATAATGCGTAATGTTATGTATTATTGCTGAACCATGAATTAAAGTAAACGGCGCGGCGCACGGCAATGTATATACAATTGGAAGGTGGGGTCGTTATGGAGGATGTATTTATGCAAGTACGGGTGCGGAATTAAAATATTCAACTTCGTTGTTCTTTTACATATTACCATGAAATTTAAATACGTTCTAGCTGCCGTGATTACAAAAGAAAAAAAATAGTTTCAAATTAGGGAACTTTTACTTATGGCTCGTGGACATAAGTCAAACATTTTTTTTTATTATCAGAATTGATTCATACGGATTATCGGAAGACATGCCATACAACAACAACTCTTGATCCAGCTCTCTCTCTCTCTTTTCACTTGATTTGAATGCTATATATAAATTTGAATTTTGTAGATGTTTCTTAATCAATTTAAAGCGGAGCCATCCCTCAATCGATTTTGACAGTTAATGGCTTGACAGCCAGGCAACGAAGCATATTTTGACGTTCTATTCCAACGACATGCATACATAAATCGTTCGTATTCTTCTCTGAATTTTGCCACTGAGCCGAGACTATTGTATCGGTCGCGGTGCCTTTCAATCGTTCACTGAGGAATGATTGAAAGAAAGGTTAGCTTTCGTAAGAGTCTACTCCATTTTATATTTTAATTAAGACCTAGTACGTACACACTTACGTATTAAGCCGAATTTTCACATTAATAATACATTTCTTACAATATAGTCGTACAGTGCTGTACACTTGATTAGACGCATACAAGTTTATTTACATAAATTTAATTATTTCCCACGTGTCTGCAATAATATTATCAAACATTTATTACAGAAGTTATTAAATTCTCAATAAAAAACAGAAATAAATGGTGAGAGTAACTTAATGGTTTTTTTCTTTCTTCTCCATGCTGTAAGAAAAAGTGAATGTTATTGTTCCCATGATAAGACGCACCTGCAAAATGAAGTATAATATAAAACAAAAACATTTTAATTCACTTTTTGTCTTTGTTTAAATAAGCATTCGATGTTTATATTTTCATCATCTTAACTTCATTATTTACAAAAAATAAAAAAAAATTGACACCAGCTGGACGCGAACCTGGGCCTGCCGCGTGCAAAGGCGATATACTATTAGAATGACATGTGGATTTAGACACTAAAAATTTAAAGTAGCCATTTGGTGATTTTAACTTTAGTAAATTGTTAATAAGATTAAAACTAGCAAAATCCTCTTTTTATCCTAGTATCATAATAAAAATGATTTAACATATTACTAAATCGTTTAAAATTTTGAGTCATAGTTTTTATGGAATCAAACAATCATGAAAATTCCGTCATCTTGTTTGAAATAAAAACGAAATCGAAACAACCTTAGTACGAAATGGCGGCTCCCCAAACCATAACTCCCAGAAAGTTGACGACATAAAAACTGTTCTTCTTTTCGCAGATCATCGAAATAAATTAAATTTTCTTTCGTCTGGAAAAAAAATACATTATTATTATTATTATTATGAATTCTTTATTTAACCAAAACTTTAAATATACCTATTCTAAAAATAATTTTAAGAACATTAGCATGGCAAAAAATATTTGCCGTCTGCCTGAAATTGACATTTATTGAGAATAAAAAAAAATAAAGAAGAAAGTTTAAGATTATAATAAGCTTAAAGTAAATATAAATAAATAATACAGGGATAGATAAATATACATACATAAATTTAAAATTTTGAATTTACTCTAAAAAACTGTTTCGGTAATCTAAGGCATGATCAATAAAACTGATAAGGACCTTCCAACCGCACTCTCCGTTTAAAATTTGTTTCGCTTCCTCGTTGTTTAAAAAGCTCTTTAAGAAATAAAGTCTTCATACATTTCACCATTTTAATACAATACAAAGTTCAGCATCCCACGTCATGTTCTTTCCTTACTGATTTCAGTGGGTACATTTTTAAGTTCGTTGCACACTTTTTTTGTGCTATAATTCTCATGGAATATCCTTCGATATGGTATAGCGTAAATGCTTCCATTTCCTTCTTATGTCAAAATTTGTTTTCACAATTTAGTTTTAAAAGCAGTTGTACATTCTGCTTATTGCTTGAACTTTTAAAATAACTCCAATGCACACAACAGAAAGAAACCAACAAAATAAATTTGAAAGGAAGAGAAAAAATAAGCATTAACGTCCTTTAACTTACAATTAGTTTGTATTTTTCTTAATTAAAAATTTGATAATCTTCTTATGAAATTAAAATTATTAATTATTGCACACACTTTTAAGCACGTTCTTGCTCTTACGTCCGATCACATCGCACACGATTTTTAGTAGAAACAGTTCAATACAGTGTCGTTTCACAGTGTCGTTAAAACCTTGAACTGAGTTCAATTTGTAATTTAAGTTAACCGAGATTATTCTGCCGTTTAAGCTTCAGTTCAGCGTTTGTATTGTTTTTTTTTTTCAGAAAATATTATCAACAAACAAAATTTTGTATTCAAATGAAATCGAGTTGTTATAGTGATTTTGAACATTATTTTATTTTATTTTATTTTTTTTTAAACGGATGCGCGCACTAAAGGGGTTTTGACTACCCTTAAAATGAACAAGCACAGTGCGAGCGTTAGGAAAGTAGGTAAGGATGCAAGAGGAGATAACGATGCACATTGGTTTTGAATTTCTGAATATCAAAATATGAGGGGAAAATAGAGCCGGGTTAAGTATTCCACATTCGCGTTGTACGGCTAAAGAAAGAATCTCTGTACTTGACAGTACGTCCGAAGTTGGGCTCAAGGGTAAACTGATGAGCATTCCTAGAAGCGCGAGTATTACGGTTGAAAAATTTAAGGGGAGGAATGCAACTGGCTATTTCGCTCGAACATTTTTTATAAAAATAGCGATAAAATAGTGAGAGACCTATAACATTTCGACGGTGTTCTAGAGATCTAAATGTTTCCACTATAGTTCTATCGCCAATCATTCTTAGAGCTCTATTTTGAATTCTATCCAAAAGATTCAAATGAGTTTTGGGAGTTCCTGCCCAAATGTGAGAGATATACTCAAGTTTTGGACGAATGAAGGCTTTATAGATTACAGCCAGATCAGACGGGGAGAAGAATTTCTTACATCTTCGAAGAAAGCCCAAACACGAGGACTAAAAGCTGATCGGATTCTTCAATGCAAGTGCCGGTCATGGATAGCGGCATGGGGGTGGGTTCTGCTTTAACGACAGAAGACAGCACTGAGTTTTTGAAGCATTAAATTCTACGCGGTTTTTTATTCCCCATTGGACAATGGTGTCAAGATCAGAATTTAATGAGCTTATCGTACGCTGCCGTTCCAGTTGCACATTCGAAGAACAAGGAGGTGCATCTGAAAACCAATATGAAACGCTGAGAGTACTATCGTCAGCAAAACAATTAAGTGGATTAGAAGTTCCAGATAAGAGATCAGTAATAAAAATGAGAAAAGGGGTTGGAGACAATACGGAGCCCTGGGGTATACCAGCATTTATTTTGTGAATATCAGACTTGAAACCGTTCAATACAACTTGTCCGAATGGTAATTTCTAATCCAACGAATAAGAGATTCATCGATACCAAATGCACTCATTTTCGATAAGAGAGCTTGATGCCAAACTCTATCAAATGCTTTTGAAATATCAAGTGCAATAATCTTACTTTCTCCAAAACGATGTAAAAATTTGTTCCACAGTTCGGTGAGATATACCATCAGATCACCAGTGGACCTATTGCTACGAAAGCCATACTGCCGGTCATTAAGGAGCTTTCGTTCTTCAAGATATTTCTTAGGCTGATAATTAATCAGCGTTTCCATGACCTTGTAAAAAAGGGACGTAAGTGCAATTGGACGGTAATTAGAGGGTGAAGAAGATGCGCCATTTTTAGGGACAGGCTGGACAAATGCTATTTTCCATGCACTCGGAAAGAGACCTGTAAAGTAGGATAGATGGAAAAGCTTACGCAGTGGTTTTGCCAGCGTTGAAGAACACCTCTTCAGAACGATGGGAGGGATACTATCCGGGCCAGCGGATTTGTGTATGTCAAGGTATTTGAGGAATATAGCTACTGCACGAGTGCCAAAGAAGATTCGTCCCATAAAATCGTTTACGCTCTCAAGTACTGGAGGAGTCATAACACTTTCTGGCAGCGTCGACTTAACAGCGAACTGCGCTACAAGCAAATTGGCTTTTTCGCGAGAACTGACAAAAGGGGTTTCATTAAGGACGAGCTGAACCGGAGACGAAGTTGAATTTCGAATATTTTTTACAAATGACCAAAAATTCTTATTACCTCTGGAACATTGTAGTATTTTTTGCCTTAATTTTTGGTCATGCAAAAATTTAGTTCTACGAATGTGAATGTTGCAAGTCTTTCTAGCTTGTCCTTTTCCGGTTTTCCTCAGTGGGGTTGGCTTTATAATTCCGGAAACTTACTTCTCTAACCCTAATAACCTCTTTAAAGCTCGAATCAAACCATGCGTTTTCTTTCGGTTTGATAGATTTCACCCTATTCGGGATAAAATTTCTCATTCCGTGAAGAATTAAATTTGTTATCATATCTGCGCTGGAGTCTACGTCACTATCGAGGAAGCATAGTGACCAGTTAAAGTTCCTGAAGAAGTTATTGAGACCGTCTAGCTTTCCCATACTGCCAAACGGTTCTCATAGGTAGTTTTTCTTTAACTAAGTGTTGTTGGCATGAGAAATTTGTAGATACGACACAATGGTCTGATGTGCCTAGAGGCGATAATACATTTACCGTGTATGTATTAGGGTCGGAGGTAAGGAACAAGTGTAGTCAGTTGGTTTAACTCAGCAAAGACCTCAACATACCTTCTTTCGGGTATTGTCGGGCTCGAAAAGCGGAGCCAGCTAGAATTGTGTACATTGAAATCGCCCGCAATGACGATTTCCGTGTGAGGGTAATGAGAAACAATTCTTTGTATTGAGTTGGACAAGGCATCAAATTGGTTAAAAGTTGAGGCTCTATCCAAATTTGGGCTCCGATAAATAAAACATGTGTGTAAGATGTGCTTATTTACCGAGAATTTTAACCACATGAAGTTAAAATTTGTGTTTGAGCATAAACCATATTGTGGTTGGAGTTGGTACGCTACATCATTTTTTACGTATACGGCGAATACGAGACTAATGGCACTAAGTTGTACCCAAATAGACGAAACTCCGTATGATCCGAATTTTCGCCTACTTATGTCTCACTAAATGCCAAAACAGCTGGCCTGTTTTTAACAGTGTGGACATACGCAGCACAAAAATTTTTCCTTAGCCCGCGAATATTGGTATAACTACCCTAATTTATTGTTCTCGTTGTTTCGTGTGTTTTTTGTGTCAGAGAGAGAGAAAGGGAGGACGAAGCAAGAAAAATGCTGGCAACTATTTTCATAAAATATAGTTAAACGAAGTTCAACTGATTTGAAGATCAGATTTCACTGTGAAACAGGACGAATTAAACCAAAAATTTAAACTCAGTATAAGGCTCAGTTGATCTTAAGTTTATACTCCAACTGTGAAACTGGGAGTTAGAGTTATTAAGTGCAAAATGGTTTTTCGTATAGAAAAATAAACTAATATTTTAAGCGAAATTTTCTTACACACTTTTTTATATGCAGTATTGGGACTGAAACCTTTGACACCCTGATTTCTAACATTGTAAATAATCTTCTGAAAAAAATTATGCCTTGCAATAATTGTAATATTTTTTAAAACGGCCGCGCCGGCGGCGTGCAGAATGACTCGACTTCAATTCCAAGGCAACCGTTCAAATAAGATAATAGTTAACTACCAATAGCGTTTATATTTTACTACTCAGATTGCACACAAATTATAAAGACAACCCAGCAGTAGAAGACGACACCTGTGTAAAAGATTTAATAACAATCTTAACATGCACCAGTGAACAATGTTAGTTGTGGCGCTTATTTACACAAGCGAGTAAGACCATCTAAAGTAAATATTATAATATAGTTTAAACGAAACTAGAAATTTATATGTATCTACGACAGCAACATAATTAACAACTCTTGAATGCATTTCTTATAAGCACCTCTCTGAAGTGCATCCTAATTAGTCATACCTGCTTACTTAGCTCACTGCATTTGTTGCCTATTTAGTTTTATTTTAATTACATAGATATCTAGTTCTAGTTATCGGAGCAGATGATTATTTTTCTTACAATAACCGGCAGGCATGGAGTTCATAAAGCATGCAATTTAAATTTATTTGACTCATGTTATTTTTTTTATTTTTTTTATTTTTTTTTTCAAATCACTTAATTAATGAACAATTTTCACACCACCACGATGAGATATACATATGTATATAAAATATCACATCAAATACGGTTTTCACCGTGCTCTGCGTCACTGAAGTGACATCCCACGGAGAAACGTTGACTTTCTGTCAAAAAAACAACACTTAAATGTCATAACATAACCATGTCGATAAAAAAAATGTAGTTAAGACGTCAACGACCTGTACTACCTACCATATTACACTCGCATAGTTATACGGAAAAATAACAGTTGCAGTTCCAATAGTGCTTCATTCATTTGTTGAATTATTCAAGTATGTTATGAGGCGTGTTTCTTCCGCTATTGTCATCCATTATCATAAAAGCGCGCATCAAATCTGAAACGAGTGATTTTGATGGGTAAGTAGGCATAAGCGCATGGTTATGACTTATGAGTGATGTTGCCCTACTTATGCAAGCAAGATGGCAAAAGAAGATAATGCTTGCTTTAGTTTTAAGTATAAGTTCATAAGTGTACATTTTTTTGAAGAGAATTTAAAAAAAATAAATACAAGCCTGCGTTGCACACTATTACCGACGCACGCCGCTCTTTCACACGACAAATTGCGAGTTATATAATCAACGTGAATGTATGACATGTCTGTCAAATAAAAGAACACTTTAAACAAAACCCTTCGAGATTCTTTTGCGAAAATTAAGAGATCATCCTGAATAATTAATTCGGGTTTAAGGAAGAAATCTCCACAGAACATGTTGTGATTGTCCGATTCAAAGATAATTTAAAACCCAAGAAATAAGCCCCGATATACATTGTGCTTGGGATCGATTCGATCTGACCAAATGTTTATAAAGGGTCCGCCAAATAACTTTTTTTTTTGAAAATGCTATAAAAAAAAACTACTGAAGTACTACTAGTTTCTCAAATTTCTTTTTTTATTTGAAAGTACAATCCTTTCGGTTAATAATGGAAAATAATTTCATTTAAATGGCAGCCTCGGCTGGCCATGCAGTAGCATACACGATCGGTCCAATTTTTAAGCACATTTTCGATTGTGTGCAGCTGTATTTCACCAATGGCTTCACGAATATTGTCCTTTAAAGCGTCAATTGTCTCTGGCTTGTCGGCGTAACACTTATCTTTTACGACATCAGCTCTGCGGCTAATAATGCGATCTTCAAAAACAGGGCGCAAAACATCGAGCGTAGCTTCGGCTGTGTGGCACGTAGCGCCGTCCTGTTGAAACCAAATATTGCCAATATCCTCCTCTTCAATTTTTGTGAATAAAAATTGGTTCAACATGGCCCGATAACGATCGCCATTGACTGTAACGGCCACTCCTTGCGCATTTTCGAAGAAAAATGGCCCAATTATGCTTTTGGACCAAAATCCGCACCAAACAGTGACTTGTTTTGGGTGTATCGGCTTTTCAATGTATGCGTGCGGGTTTTCTTTGCCCCAAATGCGACAATTTTGCTTGTCTACATACCAGCCAAGATCAAAATGAGCTTCATCTGAAAAGATGGTTTTTTTTAATGACAAAATTGGCATCTTCTCTAAGTCGATCGCAGGCCCACTTAGCGAAGCGAAAACGCATTGGATGGTCAGTTGGCTTCAACTCCTGAACCAGTTGGACTTTGTTTGGCGTCATACCAAGGTCTTTATGCAAAATTCGTCTCAATGATGTCTCCGAAATGTTCAATTGTTGAGAACGACGGTGAATTGATGTTGATGGTGCTTCACCCACACTCTCTGCCACAGCAGCAATATTCTCGGGTGAACGAACTGTTTTTGGCTTTTCACGCTTGGGTTTATCGATGAGGATGCCAGTTTCTTTTACTTTTTTCACAAGATAACGAACATACGGAGCTGAGGGTGCTTCTCTTCTTCCGAAATCCGTACGCAATTTTCGCACACATTCTGCAACATTACCATGGTTTTCAAAATAATGTCGCAATATTTCCAACCGTATACACAACCATATTCGTTTAGCGGAAGGATAAAACTAATTATCTGTCAAATCAAACATGAGCTAAGTGTTACCATTCACGAAATAAGCACTAGTTGAAAAAAAAACGTTAGATGGAACCTTTATAATAGGTGTGTTTTATTGGGAATCTATCCATTGTATTGTAAGTAATACCCAAAAAAACGCATCGACCGTAGCATGGACCGTAGCTTTTTTATTTTTGTAAAATTGGTACCCCTGCACAGCAGTCACAAGTAATGAAATAGTCTTTTGCAAAATAAAATTAAGAAAATATCAAAGTTATGAATAATAATTAGCTTTTATTCATATAAAATAGAAAGTAGAAAAACGTGACAATATTTAATTTATGTTACAAACCTATTTCTTCTTTTCATTTTTTCTGCAATTGCAGTTTTAATTTCGAACATTCATTTTGCACAAATAGAACGGAAATGATAAGTGAATGGCTTTGTTCATAGACTATGGACAGGTCCCTTTTTTCACAGTACAATATTTGTATTGCTTTAAAAATGGTCTATGCATTTCACACGAGGAAACAAAAGTGCCGGTGATTTAATTGTTTCCTTTTAATGTTTCTTGGTTTGGAACGCAGACTACAACGTAGTTTAAATTGTTGACTCCCCTTATATTTCATGCTTTTATTTATTTTCTGAGCTTATCGATAGCTAGAGTTTTATTTTTCAAGTCAATTTACAAATTTATTTTCTGAGTATGTTTTGCTTTCAATTCAATATTTACTCTCATCAGACTGCACTTAACATACGCGGAGTAAGTAACAAAAGTTAACATTTGGTTTGCCATTTCACCATTTTGGATCACAAAAATATATGCCCAGTCCATGTCCATGTAGTGAGTCGAATACCGCCCATGGCCAACGTACATTAAGCAGTGAAGAAAAGCAGACTTTGTGAGTTCAGTTTCCGCTTAGTGCGTTTAAGCTGGGCACGCACATGCAATTTTGCCGAAACGAAATAGTTTAATCACTAGTTGAACGATGATCGCGCACATAAGCAACTTAGAAATCAATCAACGAGATAAACGAACACACAAACATGATTTTGATTTAATGTGTGCGCAGTTGCATTATAGTTCGATGTGATACAAACTGAAGAACTTATTTGGGGCGATCGTTCGATTTGTGCCAAAACACAAACTCTTAAGTTGCTCGAATCGCGGAGTGAATAGTTTTTGCATGTGCGCGCACTCTCATATAAGTCCAGGGTATTCACTTTAGCAAACAAACTGTTGCAAAACTGAAAGTTGCTTATGTGCCCGCCTCTGGCTTTATAGCTAATAGAATTTTATACGAATAAATATTTTGCGGAGCAGTGTCAAGCAATTCCTCTATAGTGCAGTTCCACCCGATGCGGTTTGTCTTCTCAAATTGCTTTTTGTAGATCTAAATAAAAAGATGATTTTTTCACCAAACTCCGTTTATTTACAACTATCAATAAAAATTGAACACAAAACGAAAATTGGGCTTGGTTAGTCAAAAATAAAAGTAAAACGGAATTCATTCCATAAATATTGGTTTCTTTTACAAAATGGATATTAAAATTTGTTAAAATTGATTAATTGGCATTAGGGTTATGCAAAATTGCAGATATATGTGCAATTTTAGACGTACCTCAGAAAATAATTGAGCAAAGAATAGATTTTTAATAGAAAAAGTCAGAAACTTTTTAAAAGAACAGCTTATAATTTATTAAAATTGGGGTTATCAAAGATTTGAGAAATATTAACTGGCCAACTATTAAAGAAAAAGAATCCAAAATATCGATTTGTCTTACGAATGAAATTAATAATTATAACACTCCATGAACACATCCATCGAGTTTCAATTCAATTATCAATCGTACCAACAAAACTAACAAAATCAGAATCGAGACTCGACAGAATGTCAACCAACCATCCACCGTAACTTCTACTTTAGCTTTTTATCGACCGTAGCGAATTGTATGTAAAATACTACGGCGCACTGTGGTCCGAAAAGGAAAATTTCGTGGCAAAAATACTAATTTCGATGTTTTATTTTTAAAGTTTTGTTTTTTATTTCTAATAGAGATATAAACGGAGCTTCAAAAACAGCAAACAAAAAAATTTTCCGCTAACTAGTTTGACTTATAGAGCTTTTCAAAGTTGGTCAATTTCGTTCTAGAGCTAAAAAAAACAGAAAAAACTAACTTCTTCGTTTTCGTATTTGAAATTTTGGCATATTAAATGTAAAGTATTAATTTTCTATAGTTTATTCTAGTTGTATTATTTGTTGGAAAATCAAAATTTTAATTAAAAAAAAAAAAAAAAATATTTAATATTTTTAATAAATAAAACAAAAAAAACCTTTTTTAGCAGATTTTTTCGGTTTGAATAGAGCTACAAAAAAATACTCGCGAGTTCGCGCGGAAAATTGACCATGATAGTTTACCCTAACTATTTCTTAAACCATATGCAAAATTGTAGCTGCAACTATTTGCAACCTTCAGAGAAATTGTAATTTGTTTAAAAAAAGTCGTGTTCCCAGTGCTGAACTTTTGGTCTTAAAAGCAAATTCCCTTATGGAAAATTTCAATTATTTTATTAATTAAAATAGTCGAGAACGTGAAATTTTCTTTTTAATTAAAAGTCGTTTTATTACTATCTTGATTCTGACAAAAAAAAAACTGCCCACTTCTACGCCCCTTTTTATACAAATTTATTATTAAAAAAAAAATAAAATATTGTACACAAACCATTGATTACTTTATTGAACATTAAATTTTTTAATCCGCCCACTTTAACGACCCTCTTTGAATAAATTCCCCTTAACTTAAATTATTGTAAATATTTATTGATCTTATTCTAATAGTAACTAAACATAGATTAACTTGCCAAAAGAAAAGGATTAATAGCTTTATTGCCTACTCCATATACAAAGTTGAAAGAATTATTTAATTTTGGATTATTATTTTATGATCTAATAAAACAGGTAGGAATAATAATTTCCTTCCGATACCCCATATTGTTAAGCTTAAATTTCACAGGTAAAATAACCCTTGTGCATATTCATTATGGAGGTATATATAAACTATGACAATGGATATATATTGTTAGTTTTCAAGAGTCATTAAGAGTGGAGTTTGCAAATTAAATACCAATATGAATATTTCAAACAGAACAATTTTTGAACATTTTATCAATGTTTCGAATTCTGAAGAATTTTTAATTCTGATCCAAAACCAATACGAAGATATAAGTGACAACGATGAAACGAAAAAGAAACTCCAAAGATTATACGCAGTTAAAACAAGATTTCTCTCAAAATATGAAGAATTTTTGAATGGAACATTTACAATCCAATGTAATGAAATTGAAGACAGTGACGTGCCAAGTACATCAAGAGGAAGGCCTTCGAAATCCTTATATACATGTTCAGTATATACCAAAAGGAGGAAACTATTGGAAACTACGGCCCATATTTCGACTGAAAATGTTTCCACGGCTCTGAGTATAAAATATAAAAAGGAACACGAAAAGATAAAAGCGGATATCACAAAAGCAGTTTTTAATGCAAGCCCATTGCGAGTACAACGGATAAAGGAGAGTATTCCCACACCTCAAAGGGATCCAATAAAATACGATGGTCCCACTGCGCTAGCCTTGTTCTTGGATATGGGGCTTTCTAAAGAAAAATATAATTTGATGAGAAAATCCTTAAGAAGCCATAACGTTGATGTGTTTCCGAGCTACAATTTATTAATGGAAGCTAAAATACAAGCAACTCCATCAAATTTGATAGTAACAGAAACTTCTGTTGAAGTGAATCTCCAAGATTTGGTGGACCATACAGCAAAGAGGATTTTAAATAACCTAGTCAATCAGGATCTTCTTTTACTTCCAACAAATCTTACTTTGATGAGCAAATGGGGATGCGATGGATCTTCCGGACAAAGTGCATATAAGCAAACAATAGTTTCAGAAGATGGCCAGGTAATATCTGATGCGAACATGTTCATGGCATCACTAGTTCCACTTCGTATAAAAGGTGAATCAACCGAATATTGGAAAAATCCAAGGCCGTCATCAGTTCACTTTTGCAGACCGATTCTTTTTAAATATGCAAAGGAGTCAAGTGATATTATTCAGACAACTGTCAGAAATATAAGGAACCAAATAGAAAATTTGAGGCCAACTGTAGTGACTGTTGCTGAAGAAAAAAATGTGATGGTTCGACATGAGTTTTTTCTAACCATGATAGACGGGAAAGTGTTAAATGAACTAACAAATACAAAATCAACATTGTCATGTCCAATTTGCCAAAGGACACAAAAAAATTTTCGAAAAGAAGACGAGTCAGCCGAAGCAGATGAGAGGAACTACGAATTTGGAATTTCACCATTACACGCTAGAATAAGATGTATGGAGTTCGTTCTTAAACTAGCTTATGGACTATACCAAGAAGATGAGACAACCGACAAGAAGGAAGCCGAAAGAAGAAGAAAAGCGGATATTCAAAAGGAATTTAGGGAACAACTCGGGTTAATCATTGATACGCCAAAACAAGGATTCGGTAACACAAATGATGGAAACACTTCACGAAGATTTTTTGAAAATCCAGAAATTACGTCAGCTATAACCTGAGTAGACAAGGATCTTATAAAGAAACTGCAAGTTATTTTAAATGCGCTGTCATCTATAGAATCTATTAATGTAAATAAATTCAACGAGTATACCAAAATCACTTCGGATCTTTTAAAAGCCAAATACAGCTACAAACTCCTGACACCAACTCTGCACAAAATTTTGGACCATGGAGGGAACTTATAAGACATCAAATTTTGCCAATCGGGGAGCTTTCAGAAGAAGCACAGGAATCAAGGAATAAAGACTACAAGCGATATCGATACTCAAATACATGCAAAGTCTCAAGGAAACGACAAAATGAAGATTTATTTAATATGCTAGCTATATCATCAGATCCATTTGTTTCATCTTTAAGACACGTTAGATCAAAAAAAGAGCTGAAAAAGAGTTACTGCCCAGAACTAATAGGTCTATTAATTGTTGAAAATGATAACGATGCCGATGAATTTTTTTCTGAAAATTAGATCTATAGTAGTTAATTGTAAACAAATATTTATAATGTATTCTATTTTATTTTGTTAATATAAATTTTATATTCTATTGATTTTTTTAAATTTTTTTTTCGTCCGTTTACTTTTTTCCTACACTGTTTCATATAAAATATATCAGTCAAACAGTTTATAGAATAAACTGATGCCCCACAACATGAAAAAATACTGTTTTATAATACTCCTTAAAAAATATTTCTGAAATTGGTGCGTTAACTTTAAGCATCCACTGTTGTTATGAATTCACTTAATAAGTCAAAAACTTTTTTTTTACAAAGTTTTAAAAATTTAGGACTGTTTTTAAAAGGTTTACTTTCAGACTTTATTCTGTTAACTTCTTTTTCTAAGAAAATCTTACATCAACCAATTATTCTGAAACACCCTGTAAAGTAATTTTCTTAAAATTCACAATTTGTATAGCCTTGGAAATTACCTTTAAGGGAGAAAAAAAATTGTTGCGATAGCTTCACGTGTTCAAAAGTTATGATTTTTGCAACGAAAAAAGTCATTTTGGACCACAGTGCGGCGGATAAACTTACGGTGGATAAATTTCCCAATAAAACACGGGTAATGAGTGTGTTTCTTTATTCATTCTGGGATGTGCAGAATATTCGGAATACCAGTTTTGCGTTTCTTTATGCCATGGAATATTCCGGATAAGCTATTTTGCTGTTTCTTTATTCATTCCGGAACGTTAAACACGGAAAGAAAATAATATTCTCGGAATAACCCTCTCATATATGAAAGCAAAATAAATTACAGCAGCCATAGACAAAAACCAAGTGAGTAAACAAAATGGATGACCAAACATTTTTTATATTTTTATTATTGAAATAAATATATAAATAATAATTAAATGTGAGTTTTCATTAATTAATAAATCGATAATATTTTATTTTTACTATTTCCCATAGAGTTATCTGTTTTTTTTTTTGTCATCATCAGAACACTTTCGAACGGCTGATTGAGGTCATCTTTTTCTTTTCTATTCCGGAGAGTATTTTTGTTTCTTTTTTCATTCCATTCTGGATAAACATTTCGTCTTTTCCATCCATTCTATTCCTTATCCGGAATAAATAAAGAAACAGACTGAATATTTTCAAAACATATTCAGTTTTCCAAGTTTTATAATTAATATTGCTTTTTTATGTGTAACAGTCTTTCCTCCAGGTTATATTCTTAGACCATTCCTTATTACGAGTAAACCTGGCTCGCGCTTGTTGAACACTGTTTTTAAAAAATAAACCATGAAAATTAACACAACAATGTAAAATAAGTGATCTCGCGCGTGGGAAGGGTGACTGTCGTGGAGTCAAAGAAAAATCTACGACATTCCATTAGGTACGGGAAGGAAGTATCGCGGTATGAGCTCCACAAGGGATTTTTCAGCGTGTTGTTAAACAGTGTGGTATAAATATCAACTTCTTCCTGAGGCAAATGTCAAAGTACAACGTTTGATATAGATACCATCCCATCCTGCTGACTTCTTTTTCTTTAATGAATCTAAGATGAACTGCGGAGCTCAATCTTCAAAATTAAGAGCGAACTCGCTTGGCGAGTATGGTATTTGTCAAATGTTCATAATGTGTCAAAATTGTCCTATCAATGACCTTGTAGATATCCAATATATAAATGGTTTAAGGGCTAACACCTCATCTTTTCCCAAAAATTCTACTACGGAATAGCGTAATTCGGGTTGGGGTCAAAATTATTTTAACAAAATTCTGCTTTTCAAAATTCTCCTCATCAAAACACTCGCTATTTAACATTTTCCAAACCTTTGTCTTCTTTATTATTTGCAGTGTTTTGATAAGCAGAGTATTTACTCTTACTTTCTTAAGGGCCAATTTTTCAATAGACAGTTAAGCAGTCAGTTAGTGTATATTCTCCAGACAGAGCAAAAACCAGTTTGTCAACTTAATCTAGGCATAAATTTATTATTTATAGAATAAAGTTATCTGGTCAGAACGGAATAAGGATTTATTTTGGGTAATAAAATAGCTAGCTATTTTCGATGTCTAACACATTTTGAAAAATGATTGCTTTGAAATAAACGTTATACAAAAACAATAATTTCTATGAAAAGTTCGATACTCAAAATGAAACTGACGTTCATTAATCAACTAGCGGACCAGGCGAACTTCGTCTCCCCCCAATTTAACGCCTTCAAATGAACTGCAGAGCTATAATAAAACACAGATAACTCAAATTTCAATGTGATTTATTTGAATTGAATAAAAATAAGGAGAGAGTCATATGTTAAACAATGTTTTTCAATTTGTTGTCCGGCGCACGAACAAGCAATAAAGACTGTTTACCAAGCTATCGACGACGTTCTTTTTCTTTGCTGCTGGTATTGACCGTTCACAAATTCTATCGAGATTTTTATAATTTTTTGGAATGCCGGGGCACGCCTTACTTTGGTGATGAGTTACGCATTGTTAGGTCAACTGCCCCCAAAGCTCTTGCATACATCCCAAATTATGATTTTGCATTCTCGCATCAACTTCGCTGTCGCCGAATTCTAGGTTATTGTCCACGTTAATGGTTTGTCAACCGTGAAAAAATTCATCGCCAGTTTCAAAGCGGAATGTGCAGTTCGACCGCCTTCAAACGATGTGATATCAATGCCATAGGATGCAACAGGCAACGAAAGAAATCTTGGACGAATTGTTGCTAGAATCAACTAAATGACGAATGTCTTACACCTCCCACCGGGAGCATCGACCAAGTACACGCTATTGCGGAATCGTATTCCAAAGCAGCGCGATTGAAGTCTACATTTACCACTTTTCTTCTTCTAATAACTTTTTTGTCGAATTTGTGGTGCAGTTTGAAGCTGTGTAATATGGGCACGTCTCCATTTATTTCCTCTGCACGTACCTCTTGCGTTTGATTATCACAGACATTCTGATTAATTATTGCAAGACGTGTACGTCGTCCAAGGTTAGATCGGAAACAGTGTAAACGTATTATTTAGAAATCGTTTTAATTTTCTACGCAACAGAAAAACGAATTTTCACTCATCGGTCAAACGATGTGTATTGAACAAACGCAAAGTAGCTTATGTCAAAGAAATGCACCGGCTGAACTAACAAAAACGAAATGAGGAATTATACGTTTTTGACAACATTTTTTTTATATATAAAAAAAATTCAATTATTCTGTAGATTGTTTTTTCTTGATTGAAAAATTCGATGTTGTTATCCGGTTGTTTAAAAGACAAGTAAGTTTATTCCTCTTGCAACTCACCATATGTTTATCTAAATATTGAAAAATCGGCTCTAAGAGCTAAGTCGTTTTTTTCTTAAATTTTAAATATTTAATAATATAACTTAACAACGAAATTTTAGAAAAATCGTATTGCATTTTCAAAAAAAAAAAAATTTGTTTTCAAAAAGCCATAAAACTGTTTTCCAAAATTTTGAAATGCAGTTTTATTTAGAATTCGAAGAACCTCCAGTATAAAAATTTTGATCGAAAGTAGTTTATGACAGGTACCGTCATTAACAAAATATGTAAAAAAAATGTTTACCCAAAATGTAGACCATACCTAAGGTAGTTTTTTCTTATCAAAATCGTTAGAGCCGTTTTCTAAATAAGTGAGATGGTAAAAATATTTGCATGGCAATTACCGTTATTCTTGGGGCTAAAACAACGATTCAAAAATCTATTTTAGACAATCACCTAAAGCGCCTTAGTACCAAGTTGCAGTTGAATTTTCTTCATTTTTGTTGAAGGACAGAATTTTGAGAAGCAGAATTTTGAAAAGCAGAAAAAATGAAAAAAACCAGAATTTTGAAAAGCAGTATTTTGAAGCCAGAATTTTGACCCGCTCCCGAATAATTCTATTGAAGCTTTATACGAGGAATAGTTTTCTTACTGAGCTTGCTTAGGGATGCTTCTTCGCACAATATGGAAACAATGTTTTCTGAATCCATTATCCAGATTTAGCCTCCAAAAAATTTAATTATTTCAATTTATGATGACCATCGGAGATGGTCTTATAAGCACCACGTACCACACTGCCCATGAGAAAAACACGACACTTTAAGGTTTCTTCCAATTCCACAACAATTGTCAAATAATCAAACTTCGTTAACCTGGATACAGCAAGTCGGCTAAAATCAGTGCCATTCTTTTCATTCAGAACCTTCAAACTTTTCTATGACGCTTCAATAACGCTGTATTTCAGCTTCTTAATAGCGTGCCTTGATCCATTGTTTAGTGATTCAGGTATCAGGTTGTGTAACATGATTATCGTTGGCGTCGTATCGAGCTGAAATTTAACTGCATATTATTTGTCGGCATTTCTAATATATCCAGGATTTCTTTGATTTTTTTGCTACTTGGTTTTTGACGTTTATATTTTTGACAGATCACACATGACAAATTCGACGAACATTTGACATTTCGATTCAGTATTGTTTGCCATTTCATCATGAATAGACTTACGCCTGAACAACGTTTGCAAATTATTGAAATTTATTATCAAAATTCGTGCTCTGTGAAAAATGTGTTTCGCCAGCTACGTCCGTTTCAGCGACGAGGCTCATTTTTGGCTAAATGGATACGTGAATAAGCAGAATTGCCGTATTTGGAGTGAAGAGCAGCCAGAGGCCATTCAGCAGCTACCAATGCATCCCGAAAAATGCACTGTTTGGTGCGGTTTATGGGCAGGCGGCATCATTGGGCCGTACTTCTTCAAGGACGATGAAGGCCGCAGGGTTACGGTCAATGGAGAAAGATACCGTTCGATGATAACAGATTTTTTTTTGCCGAAAATGCAAGAATTGAACTCGGTCGACATGTGGTTCCAACAGGACGGTGCCACATGCCACACTGCACGCGAAACCATGCATCAATTGAGAGGCGAATTTGGTGAGCAGTTGATCTCACGTTTTGGCGCAGTCAATTGACCACCAAGATCATGTGATTTGACCCCGTTAGACTATTTTTTGTGGGGCTATCTTAAGTCTATTGTGTATGGGGACAAGCCAAACACGATTGCTGCCTTGAAAGCCAACATTGAACGCGTCATTGTTGAGATTCCGGCCGAAATGTGTGAAAAAGTTTGCCAAAATTAGACCTTCAGAATGGACCACCTGAAGCGTAGCCGCGGGCAACATTTAAGTGAAATTATTTTTAAAAAGTAAATGGCAGAAATTGGTTTATCGATCCAAATAAAAATTTCATTCACTTTTTACAACTTTCTGTGTTTTTTTGAATTTTCAAAAACCAAGCTCTTAAAAAATCACCGTTTATAATTGACGAATCCATCGGGTTTGTTAATGGAATTGACCTTTTTTAGACGCCACCCGATATTCCGACGCCTCACTGCACTGGTTTTATTTTTTCCAAAGAAAAAAAGTATGAAATAAAACCAATTCAATTTTTGTACAACACACCAATTGAAGAATTGTATGGTTTTGAATGCACCACCAATAACTCAATATTCTAAATTTTTGCTTTCAATAATTAAAGAAGTTACATAACTTTGGGATTTTTATTATTAAATTTAGAAATTGGTTTTATTCACTAAACTAATTTTCCATATTCCAAAGTTAAGAATATTCCCAAAAAAAGGCACAATCACAATCCACGAAATTTATAATTTGTATTCCACACAGAATGTATCTTCTATTAAAATATCAAACTAAATTATGAAATATAGTAATCTTTGATTGATAACTACATCGATCAAATAAGTCGACAACCAAAATCGGACCCTAAGACATAATATCAAGCTCGCAGTTCCAGCTCTACGAATACTAATTTCATGTTAGTACTCCGGTACTCCGGTTTGAGTGTTTGGTGGCATGTCGTACCGATCCTTTACCTTTCAATGAAGTGGTTATGTCTGATTCAAACCTGAATCCAAAATGTAATGCAGGGAAAATCAATGCATGCTTGTACGCACATTAAAAATTTCCTTTTTTGTCAATTTATTATGTGTTTTATTGAACACATCGCAATGAACATGCAAGAATTCTTCCACTTAGCGCATATTAACATAAATGCCAGTATTAGTGTATACAAATTACCCAATTTTGTATTTATAATGTGTGTAATTTTTGTATTATGTCGTTCAATTTTTTTTTATTTACATTACATACAAGCTTTATCGATGTCCAAGAAATTAAAAAAAAGATATGAAACCTTATTATTTCTGTTAAAATTAGTTTGTAAAATTTAAGGGAACGATAAGGAGCACATACAAGCTGTTACGACAACTAGACGGTGAGGTGTTAAGGCGGATATAATTTTGTGTTGTAAAGGGTTATCCATTTGTAATATCATGTTTGATCGTTAGAAAATATATAACTTGACTGATAGTACCTATAATCGCAAGTAAAAAAAATTAAATGAACGCTTATGAGATCCTCGTACAAAATCAGTAGGTGGATAGGTAAAATGGCAGTCAACAGCCAGCTGGCGTCTTAGACACAATTATCGATGGAAGAAGCCATTTTGATACTAAAAACTATAACGGGCCTGAATAAAATGACGATGTTTTGATGAAAAATAAGAGAGAACTCAAGTGAAGCGTCGCGTCGCGTCGCGTCGGCGCGGCATCGCTAGAGCCATTTCGCGTAATTGAGGAGTTCTTGAGGATAGTTCTTTAAGATCAGAAAGGAAATCCTTTTCTAAGGACTACATTTTTAGTCTGGCCAGAGCGGTACACTTGCAGTGAAAGTGAAGCACTATTTCCTTTTACATCTGGTTTTTACAGATGCGGCAGTAGTTGTTATGGGGAATACTCAGTTTTGCTTCATGCTCACCCAAGGTCCAGTGCCCCGTACAGGTAGCGACTATCCTTGCTATGTCCCGCCTTGGTCTACGAATGAGATCGTTTGTGCCTGATTTATTGTATTTAGGCCATGTCATTTTAGATATCGCACAGTATGTTATATTGTTCTGAAGCGTAGGTATTCTGCTTGCTGCTGTGTTGTTGTCGTTGTGTGCGAGTAGAACTCCAATGAGTGGTTCAACAACAAAAAAAAACTTCCAAATTAGAGGAACAAAGCCAAGCGACCGTTTGTGACGTTCAACTTGTCTATTGCCAATGGATAGGGTAAAGGAACAGCGGAGGAGAAGAGCCAGGCGACCAGATAAATGTTCAGCTTGTCTACAACTATGACTGTCGAAGAGCGAAAAAACAAAGCAGAGCCAGGCGACCATAAAATGTTCAGCCTGTCTACAACAACTATACTGTCGAAGAGCAGTTAAAAGAAATAAAAAGACTTTGTTACTCCAACTAGAGGTTGTATGTTAACTTCATCAGTTTATTGTTCAGACTGCTTTTCTTTTACAATTTCTTGGCTCTTTTATACTAAATTTCAGAAGCACATTACAATTTATTTTCTTATACAAAATATGTGTTGTCTTTAAGTTTAATTGACACTTTTCAAATGTACTTGACTATACAAATATGTGCTGATTATGATTTTAATTATGTGATTTTGTAATTTAATTAATATTTAAGATATGTAAATAATGTTTGTAAATAATTTAAGGTAGGTACATATATGATTGTTTGAATAATTCAGTGTGTGTTTGTAGTTTTGTAAAGGATGGCTGCTACAGTTCCAACTTTTGTTAGATTCCGTGAAAACGCTTGCGATCGAGTTATGGGCCAGCTCGTCTGCCCGTTCATTACCCTCAATGCCAATGTGTCCTGGAATCCGGATTAAGGTGTTAATGTCCAGGTTATCGAGCTCATTTCGGCATTGTTGAACCGCTTGGCTGTCTGTGATTATTGGCGTAATTTAATAATTAAGAAGAATTTTGCATGCTTCTAATATAGCTAGTACTTCAGCTTGAAAGCCGCTGGCAAAGTCAGGAAGTCGGAAAGATCTAGAGACTTTTAGCGACTCTGAGAAAAAATTCCTGCGCCGCCACCGCACTCCATTTTAGATCCGTCGGTACTCGATAAAAATTCTAAAGTCGAAATTTTTCGACAATTCGTCGTATCTTCCCAATTCTTCATGAATGGAAAGATAACTTTAAAACTTTTGCTGAGATTCAGAGTAGGGGTAGAGTAGTCAGTGCTTATCGACAGAACATGTGGTGGAATCAAATTTACTGGGTTGCTGTGGCCGTACGGTTTGGAAGACCAGCATTTTGACTCTTTAAATCTTAGCGCGTTGCAAGATGCCAGATATTTAATATGGAGATGAAGAAGTAGAAGATATAAAATAACACTTAAAGTATCCTTTGGACACGATCTTAAGACCCCTGATGTGCCAAAGGTAGCAGTTCTCAGAAATTTTCTTTAGTTTATTAATGTTGTATTTTTTTCCTTAAAGCGGGTCACCAGACAATCGATCCATATAACAGAATTGGTCGTACTACCACTATGTATGTCCATAGGATTATTTTATCACCGAACTACAAGTGTAGAAAGCAATGTCATAGCTTTCTTAATCCGTTCTTCAATGTTGAGTTTCCTGTTTAGTTTAGGGTTATTGATGACTCCTAAATATCTCGCACCGGACAATAGTGATAAATTGTGGCCATTTAATGGAGGAGGGGTGAAAGTTGGTACCTTAGTCTTGGTGGTGAAGAGTACCAATTCTGTTTTTCCTTGGTTAACCCCATAGTCCACAACTCGTGGCCCAATTGCTAACCTTAAACAGAGCACTCTCCATGATTTCACTGTTGGGAATTTACACGACACTGGTGAAAAGAAAGGAAAGTTCAAGTTAATTCAACTGAAACTTGGGAATTTTCATAGAAAATGTCACACGGTCAGATAACAAAGAAGAAGGCAGGTGTTGCTATTTTTATGTACAGCTTGTGGTAAATTTTACTGCGAACGGACTTGAAAATTTTGTAAGTAGCGTCTTACATAAACCAGATTAACAAATTATACTTACCACTATAAAATATAACAAAAACATTATTGAATATTTGCATTATATGCATAAGTACTACGCAAAATATTACTAAGAATTGGGGAGCGTTACAGTTATTTTGGCCACGGCTCATGCGCATATACTCGCGAATCAAAGAAATTTTACAACTAAAAGTCTACTTGGTAGTATAAATTTGTCAAGCTAAACAATATAGTCACTGCACTACGAGACCAAACAAAACACTCTCGTAGCTAGTGCAAAATTCCCACAACATGCAAGATTTGCACACAGAGATCAGTCTCCCAATCAATCAACTGTCAATCAGATTAAGCATTCATTGGCAACGGCGCACGATGGCGGCGGCATAAAGTAATCGTTCAATATCATATGAATGTCCAAATGAAGTCAACATTGACTTCAGTTATTATTTCGTGTAAACAAGGTACAGCTGGCATCAGAATACACAAACTACCACCAAAATGTGGAAATACTTTCAGACCTATTAATAAAAAACGCTTAGTTCACCTTTAGTCCATGGATTTACAAAGCCATGGAATAAGAGTTAGACCATGGACTAAAATTTCCTATTAATAAAAAATCGAACGAAATCTACTACAATAAGTTTCAACTCTTCCTCTTTGTATTCTATGTCCATGTAAATTTTGTTCTTAACTGTCAATTCTTAGTCCATCGCTAGAACACCATCTACGATGGTCTAGCGAACGACTAAGTTGGTAAACTTCAAATACCAGGAATTGTGTTTTATTAATAGTATTTCGCTCTTAGTCCACGGAATAATTCCTAAGCCTTCCCTAGTCCATGTTTATTTTATTAATCCTACTAGTCGTATCGTACTTATCCCACTAATATTATAAATGTGAAAGTTTGTATGGACGGATGTATGAATGTTTGTTGCTCAATAACTCCGGAACGAAGCCAACATGGCTTTTATTCACAAGGCACCTAAAAGCAGACGGATTTGCATGGAATTTGATTAGTAGATAGATGGTGTACTGGATTTATCACATAGGTCATTTTTATCCCGAAAAAAATTAACGGCTACTATGGGAGAGGCTTAAATATGAAAAAAATATATAAATATATATATATACTTCGTTGTTTGTTCCGCTTTCACGCCTCAACGACTTTTAAATGCAATTTTGTAGGTGGATAGATGTCATTAGATGCCCGTGGGATAGAAAGTCCGTACAGGATCGCACGGACATCTGCTATTAAAAATGGTGTGAAAAAATGTATTGTAATTCATCAATTGAGAACGAATGGGCCGATTTGGCTCGAACTCTTTTTAATTTGTTCATATCCAGGAGAAGGTTTTTACGAAAGAAAATTTAGGGAAAACCCTCCAAAAAAGTCGGGAAATTTAAAAAATCGAAAATTGATTTTTTGTATAAAATTGTGAATGCAAATGTTCCGCAATGGCTTTTCGAATGAAAAAATAAAAATTTCTTAGTGTGGAAAACTCGAAAAATTCCGGAAAAACGCAAACATTTTTTTTTTCGATGACATATCTACATTTAGATATATTTATAGCATGATTTGATGATTTTGGACAATATAACAGTGGAAAATTCGTTGTGAAGCCTGAAAATTTTCGGATAATCCTATATTAATATTATAAATGTAAAAGTTTCGATGGATGGATGTTTTTAGCTCAATAACGTTAGAATGGATCTGGATAAAATTTTTCACAGATATAGATTATAGTCCGGCACTCTTCTTATCCCGGTCAAATGTATGGTTCCCGAGGGATATATTTGTTTTAATTTTCAATAGGGCATATCTGCTCATTCTACAAATAGCCAACATAGCTTTTGTTCACAAGAAGGCAAAAAGAACATAGCCATACACACTGTGTACACACTCGATTATTATATAGGTTATTTTTATCCCGAAAAATGGAACCGAACGTTCCTATGGGAGAGGCTTAAATATAAACAAAATATATACTTGGGTGTTTGTTCCGCACTCATGCCTCAACCATTGAATGGATTTTAATGAAATTTGGTAAGCAGCTGGAAGATCAGCCATGATTTATTTTTCCCAACCTTATTTTTGTAGTTCTCTCTTTTTGAATCTAATATAAAATCTTCGCTTTGTTCGCGAACATGAACATACACGACGAACAACGAATCCAACGAACACGACAAAATTTAAATGTTTCGCCAACAGCAAACGGCTCGCGAATCAGCCCATATACAAGAAGAGCACAGCGAGAGCGAACATGCTGGGCGAGCATGTTCGTCGGTTGTGCCTACATTATACGACTTAACGGTTTTTAATGAAATTTTGTAAGTGGGTAGATGATTTTATTAGATTCCCGTGGGTCCGTAGCATCGCACGGGTATCTACTAATATTATAAATGTGAAAGTTTGGATAGATGGATGGATGTTTGTTACCCAATCACGCCAAAACGGCTCTGAATGAAATTTGGCACACATATAGATTATAGTCTGGAATAGCAGACAGGCTATTTTTTGAATTAATTTCTTATGTATAAAATTCTAAAAACATTTTTAGAAAAAAAAAACTTTAAAACGCAAAATAAAATATTTTTATACATAATCGTGGACTGTGCTTATTTAAAAATACACACATTTTCTTATTTTTTGCGGATTTTTTTAAATATCGTTGTTTTTTATTTAAGGAAAATAATTTTTTTAACTATTCAAGATAGTGTAAAAAACCTACTAAATACGAAGTTTCGAAAATATCTATCGTTTCGAAATTTTAAGTTTTCAAAACAAAAATTTAATTTCCAAAAAAAAAAATCAAAAAGCCAAATCAAGCGCTTCCCAGAAAATCTAAAACCAAAAAATACATTGATACCAAAAATAACCATTTTTTCAAAATTTCTAAAAGGAAGCTTTTCCCTTCATTAATGAACTGATTTTTTTTTTTATAAAATCGTAGGGGCCGATTTTGAGAAAAATAATAGTTTTGGTATTAAACTGTTATACCCGCTTATCAACCGGAAGTCGTTATTAAGTAAATACAACAAATTATTCATTTTTAAGGTCGTTTTTCAAACGATAATATTATATGGATCACCTGTTTGGGGAAACTGTGCTGAAATGCATAAGAAAAAATTACAAATCTTACAAAATAAAATTTTAAAAATGATCCTAAAGGTCCCATGGCATTTTTCAACTGAGGAGTTACACGAAAGAACAAACGCCTTAAAAATACACAGAAAATTGAAGTTCTCAATGAAATTTTTTTAGAAAATGTGGATCAAGTGAAAACACTCTTATAAGAAACCTAATTTAACACAAAAAAAAACCTAATTTAAAAAAAAAATGTATTAATATAAAATACAAAAAAAATGTTAATAATATCAAAAATATATATACTAGGTATCATTATTGTTTCCTTTCTTGATTATTTCTTTTGATAGTTTAACTTATTTATTTGTGTATTTTGTTTTACTTATTTATTTATAATTTACTCTATATTTACATGTTTATTTACTGTATCTCTCATATGATAATTTACTTATTTGTTTGTTTATTTATTTTATTACTTGCTTGTTTACTTATTTATTTATTTGCTTGTTTGTTTATTTATTTATTTATATATTTCCTTTTTCTTATATATATATATTTATTTATTTATTTACTTATTTATTAATTAATTTATTTATGTATTTATTTCCTTGTTTGTTAATTTATTTATATATTTTATTATGTTCTTATAAACATTTATTTATATATTTATTGATTTATTTATTTATGTACATATTCATTTACTTCTGAATAAGGATTCAGTTATTATTAGATTTAAGCTTTTCCTGTGATATATGTAATTATAAACAAATCTCAAATGAAGGTTTTAGTAATCTTTTTCCTTCGATTTTATAAATATTAAAACGTAAGCTTTTCAGAAACCTAATATTTATTTTTCAGTAGTAAGATACAACTTGTTATCATATCTCTGTGCTATGCAATGACTTTAAAATATTGTTAACTATGTAATTCTTCTTTTCGAAACAATAATAAAATATCTATCTATCTATCTAATAGTTTTGTTTTGGCCTTAAATATCTTATCGTCTTAAAAACATGAAGAAAAAAAACAATATGTACCAATTTTAAAGCAAATCCATCCAACCGTTTAGGCTGCAGACTCGAGGACAGACAGATAGACAGACAGGCAGACGTAATTGGGGAACCCAACCTTTTGGTGTGATCTATGATCGCATAGTCATGTTTGATTGTTAGAAATTTTTTTTTACGAATGCATAACTTGCCTTAGTAGGTACCTATAATCGCAAGTCAAAATATCTGTGACAAGTATGTGCCATGAATAAAATTTTATTTAAAAAATTGTGTAAACCTTAATGAAGGCTATTTATTATAGAATAGTGCACTGATTTACTTTTTTTTTTATCCATTTTGGCTGCAGAAAATTGTATGGCAGGTACCGTTATTTTTGGGGTTAAGAATAGAATCGAGCCTATCACCTAAGACACTTAAGTTTGAAAAAAATGATTTCACCTGCTTAGACTGTAGATCGACCAACAGACAGATATGCAGACAGGACAGACGGAATTGTAGAAGACACTTTGTTCTCTATCATCATGTTAAAATTGATTAAAATCTCGACTTCGATTTTTTTTACAAATGCAAAACTTGTTCTATAGTACGATTATGATTTTAATCATGTGAAAGAAACGTCGAAATAGACGAATATTCGTTAATTCGTTGGTATTTGTAATGTAAGATATTATGAAAGGGGAAAATTCGATAGTGAAATGGCGATTTCGATAGATTTAATCGATAGATTAATCCTGCATTGAAAAAAAGATTTGTAGTCAATTTTCAACTTGACTTCATTTTTTTAAGGGATTAACTAAAGGAGGCTTTACATGGATCTGCATCTGCAGACTTGAAGAAAAGTAGAGCGGGACCATAATATAAAACAAACATAAAAGTAAGACAGGGTACACTCTAATAACTTACTCGAACTCTGCTATAACTTTCTTGACACATCTCACAATCACATGTTCTTAGCGTTCAGGTATGCAGTTTTGAGAAGAAAATTTTCGCTATTTTCGTTGTTTATAAGCAAACTGAGGTGAAATGGTAAAAAAAACTTGAAAATTCGTTATCTGAACGAAACAAATTATGGTGCAGATGAAAATGATATAATGAAGATGAACATGTTCATCTTCACTATAATCTGCATTCTTCAGATTCTTACTTCATATAATCTTCATACATGAAGATGATCTCCATTTTGGTCTTCGCTCTCTATCGCACAAGTATGATTTTTTTATTTTGTTTCCTCTTTTTTTGCAGATGTCGATGCAGATGAAATTGAAGATACATGTAAAGCCTCCTTAACCCTGGCCTCCACTTAGACTTATAGCTAACTTCGTTCAAACTTCAAAGATCTCATCTTAAACCCGAGATTTAATCATTTCAATGAAACTTTTTGCGAGATTATATTGTAGTATTGGTGAATGACTGTCACACACATTGCTGAAAAATTTTATTTTCATCATCAGATTACGAGGAGACGAAGCAATGAAAAACTCCACTAAATTTATAAAATCTAATTTATTAACTTCTTCGTTCATTATTTGTTTGTTTACTTTTTTTATTCATTAGCACGAACTAGTACAATTTCAAAACAAATTAAAAAAAAAATTTCCATATTTCGTTTGACAGAAAAGACTTTTTACATGCATGTGTGCATTCAGACCAAATCTGCCAACCCATAAAATCTTTCGTATTGAGATTTGATCTAGATTTTCTCTTTTTCGTGCAATAAAATCCTTAAAATTCAAAAAGAACAAATCCTCTGACAGAAAGAGCAAATCTTTTCTTGAATGAAACTCGCTATTAACACCCAATGAAAAACCGTCACTCAGATACTTTGAATATTATATACAGTGTGACCAATGAAAAATTAAATTTTGATGAAGCAACTTCTTTGGTTATATGTATTAGGAGGAATAATGAAGGCATCACAACATTTTTCAGATAACTTATCTCGGATAAAAAGTATACTATTTAACATAACAATTTTCAGTCAATTCCTTCGTTGATCATAAAACTTGACAAAATTTCAACTGCAGCATTTGAGATAGACAGAACTAAAAACGAATTGACAACTCTTTGTAAGGGTTTTCATTGGATGCATGGATGAAACTTTTTTACTTCGCAGCAAAATTCAACGATAGCTTTTTTCAATATTCTCCCATTTATTAAATTTATGTTGTTCAATTGCGATTCAATTTTAGAAATAAGTTCAGAATTCATGATTTTTCTTTATAAAAATCGTTTAATGGTGACTTATGAATCAGCAAACATTTTTTAAAAGAAAAAAAGTTTACTTGCTGCAAAAATCGTACATTTTGTGGAGTTCACAATTGAAGCTCTTTAGTAAGCCATAAGCATTTATGTTTGATTGAGTTTTAGTTTTTTAAAGTAATATTTTGTTTTGGGTTGGAGAAATATGAAAACCTTCTAGATTTCCTGCTAAAACCAAATTTCCTGCTAAAAAAAACTGCCGGCAGGATTTGAAAAAATAAAGTCCTAAAACAAACTTTTCCTGCTAAATTTAGCAGGAAAAATGCTAAATTGTCCACACTGATTATATACGTTCAATTGATTTTTTCTTGAAGTTGTATGTCTTTAAACAAAACGCACATATTTTTAATAATTATATATTATACACATGTTAAGATACTTGCAAAGATTAAAAAAAGCACGACTTTAATCACTATTTTGACCATATAATTAATTTAAGTAAAAACTTGGTAGGCAATAAAAACAACTAACTACAAATTTTATTACTTTATTACTCATTAAAATTAACCGGCAAATAAAAATAATACATATAATTTTGACCTTTTTCCGCACTTTATCTCAACAACATTATGTATTGTATTAATAAACCAATAGAAAATACATATAAATATTCAATGCTTATTAGCATTAGTACCAAGTTGGTATAACATTATTGTTCGTTTTATTTAGTTGAACAGATAAGTAACGACTTTTCCGTTACACAAATAAATCGGATTAATCAAAATTGTTTCAAACACAATTCTATAGACTACAAACATGACTTCCTATAAGGAAAGGTGAAAGAAAATAATAGCAGTAATTTAATTAAACGCAACAATCATTAATATTATTCACTTAACAAAAGTAAGAGGATTTGATTATTATCATTAAATTAAAAGTTTTGATTTATGAACTAAACCATTCGTTTGTTTAATAATTACAATAATAATTTCCAAGATTGGAGAGATTTTTTAATAAACATAATAACACACATAAAAAAATTGCTCGCCTTTATTTATTGTTATATCCAAAATTGAAAAAAATGTAATCCGCCAGAAAGAAAAGTTTGATAATCCTTTTTCACTATTTTGAATTATAACTGTTATAATTGCAGGCTGTGTTTTATTTTCAAATTAAATTTCAATCACTCCACAGCACTTCACTTATCAAAATGAATGAATCGCTATCAGTGCTACTCTGTTTTATCAAACAGTTGAATTAAATATTTTTTTTTTTAATTTTTCACTTTCAACAAATTAATCCAAAAACCGGAATCAAACGAAAATCCCGAGGAATATTATAAATCAAGCGCCCGAACACCGAACAACTCAAAGACCACGAACCGACTGCTAAGAAACAATATCCGCAATAATGGCTTAATGTAGTTTGTATATAAGTTTGGGGCTTGCTAGGTATACGCGTCTGCTAAACCTTTAGTCAGATACAAGATAGATTTATTTGCAGACTAGATACAACTAGAGTCTGTTGTCTGGCCTAACGTCCAAAAATATCTTGGCTTTGGCTTAGTTGATGCATTCACGTCATTTTTGTTCCAACTTTCGGTTTCATTTCAATGCCGACTTGAGACTTATATTTAAGAGAACATAATAGAAAGCCCTGTGGTGTTACTGTATTTCTCCTCCTATACGATTATAAGTGGAGTATTCTTTCTCTTAAGATGGCTTGAATTTTGCATGTCAAATGTAGATTTAAAATATCAATGCTCCATTTTTGTTTATTTAAGTACATATCTTCAAATGTCAGTGGCTTAGCAAATTCAAACTGTTCTTTTTTTATCATTTGCTTTTGGCAGATTTGTGATGACATTTAACAACTACACATTTAATTTATTCCGACGGAAAAAATATTTTATTAAAAATAAACTAGCTTACGAACGTCACGGCGCGTCGTCAATAAATTGCTTATGAAATGTAGGATGTTAAATTTACCAACTTAAAGTTTTAAATTAAGTTGGTGAGATGTGACAGAGTAAAAATGGTAATTTATGTATTCGCAAAAGCAAAAACCGAACGTGAAGTTCATAACTATATTATGTTCGCGGTATGGTAATTTTCCTATAATATAATAACCAGGTTATCCATATAGATGTCGCTCATGTCTCGGTGTGCCTGGTGCATAATAAAGGGTGTCTTTTCTTAGAGACATAGAACTTTATTTTGGCAGCATTGTTTTCATTGACAGCTATTTTGTTATTTGCCATGTTATTTATCTTTAGTTTGGTTTGCCAATTTTGCATGTACTACCTCCGTGGACGACCGGCCTGCGACGACGGGCGTACACTCGGTCTAAGACTATCAACGAGACGATACCAAGCGAGACTTTTGTTATTTTTGTATCGGTCTTATTAAAATCGAAAAATTTCAGTCTCGTCTCGGTCTCGCCTTACCAAGTCTCGTCTCGATCTTGGTCTCGCCTTTTTCTCGTGAAAATTGAATGTGCAGTCTCGTCTCGGTCTCGGACACGGACTTGGTCTCATCCTGAGTCTTGGTGTCTTTCGTGTTTTTTTGGTTGTAAAAAGATGTAAGATAAGACTCATGTTCAGATTTAGAATTGTGTGGATTGTTTTTAATCCATTTAAATCGGAGCCATCGCTCAATGGATTTTGACAGTTCCTGGCTTGACAGGTAGGGAACATACTATATTTTGACATTTGGATAATATTTTTACCAAGTCACCTTTTTCCGAAGGGGGAAACAATGTCTAAAAAATTTGAAAAATTAGTGATTTCTGTTCTCTGAATTTTCGCAGTGCGCTTATCTGAGTATAACTATGAAGATATCTAATATGTCGTTTGATATTTTAATACAGAATAATAAAACTTGAACATGAATACTACAAAATAATTAAATATAAAAAATATTTGTTCTAGCGAAAACCGAAACCAAACCACCGAGACCAACGTGACTCTCTACTGTTTCGGAATTTCGATACCAAAAATACTGTCTCGTCTCGGTCTCGGTCTCGGTCCATTCGGTGAATGGGCTCGAAAGCAAATTCCTCTTGATACCGATTTTCACACGAAAATTTTTTTGAGCCATTTTTTTTATTATGATATGCGCACTTAAAGTTTGAATACCCTTAAAATGATTAAGCATGGAACGATCGTCAAAAAAGTAGAATGTTGTAAGAGGAGATACCTGGGCACATTGGTTTAATTTCTGAATATGAAAATGGGAGCAGTAAATAGAGCCAGGTAAAGTTGGGTTCAAGGGTAAACTACTAATGAGCATTCCCAGAAGCAGGATTATTATGGTTGAAAAATTTAAGGGGAGAGGAATCATGCAACTGGCTATTTCGCTCGAACATTGTTTATACAAATAGCGAAAGATATTGAGAGAAATATATCTTTTGGACGGTGTTTTAGAAATGTAAATGTGTCTACTATAGTTCTATTGCTAATCATTCTTAGAGCTTAATTTTGGATTCTATCTAAAAGATTCAGATGAGTCTTGGGAGCTCCTACCCAAATGTGAGAGTTATACTCCAGCTTTGGACGAATGAAGGTCTTATAGATTACAGCAATATCAGAAGGGGAGAAGAATTTCTTGCATCTTTGATAAAAGCCCAAACACTTGCAGCATTTTTGGTGGAAGTGGTCTGCGTTCTGTGATGCACTTATATTTAAACATACATTCTTCCTATAGTATAAGGTAGGCGTAGGGGTGAATATGTGAGTGAAACAGATCCAAGAAACACAATAAGGGATCTAGAATAAAAAATACTTGTCTTTTGATCTTGACCAAGAATTTCTAAATGATAAACAATTTTTAACTAGCACCAAACCTTCTAAAACTATTTCCTTGATAAACGCAAGATGAACTTGCCTAAGAAAAATTAAACAAACACAACTCTTGGGCCTTTGTTATTGTCAATGTGTCACATATGAATTTATAGTATGATGAAAAAATGAAAAAAAAAATACTGGTGATTTTCACTTTATTAAAATGTTAAAAGATAGTTCTAGGATTAATTCTTGAAATATTAACAAAGTCCTCTTTTAAGACGAGGAGCATACTAAAAATGAGCATCATGCTAAATTGTCTAAAATGTTGCCTTGTTTTGTCTTGAAAGGGAAAAATCTTTAATATATTTTTTTTTTGTGATTTCTAGGGTTAACTTGGCGGTTTTCTTGTCGCAATATTTATTCAAAGAATAAAAAATTATCTTAAAGTGCGGGATTTCAATAATTTCTTTGTCAAATTGAAACCATAATTCTCAAGGGGAATATCGTGGCTCCTTGAAATTAAGCCAGAATTCAAACAATTTTTTTTATTAATAAATAGATTCTTCTTTTATCAGAACTTGATCAATTCCTTCGAAATTTTTGTTAGCATTTTTCCTATTTCTAAAAATAAATAAAATGCATGACTGGATCGTACGAACTTGCTCTTGTAGCTAATAATTTAAGTATGTAAGCATGTACATATAATAATGAAAATGAACTGTGTAGATGGGTAGGTAGCTTTATGCATATAACTTTATAATTTATGTGCAATATGCAGACATAAGATTCATGTGATTTTTAAGGACACATATGAATATATACATAAATGTATGAGGGCCTACATTGAATGTAGTATTCGTAAAGTTCGCAAAAATTCGTAAAAAGGGAATAATAATTAAGGTAGAAATAAATGGATAATGCATATAAATAAATGTTTTTATATTGCTTAAACAAAGATGTAATTTGAAAACATTCTTAGAAAACAAAATTGACACGCCATTTTGAAGATATTATTAATATACAATGGTCGGAAAAGTATTTTGACAAAACTATTTTCCTTGTTATATTGCTTGTTTTAAAGAGCTGAGAGATATAACGGAACTCGTGTGATGCTCGAAACAAAATATATACGTGATTGTAACTGTAAATTACAAAATATTGTATTTTTCCTTACGCATTCGTTCTTAATCATGTTCCATGTGTGGAGTGAGTTGAAATTAACTGGAAAAAAGTATTTTGACATCATATTCTTTTTAGTTCATTTCGTTTCGTGCGTGCGATCAAAGTTAATATTTGTTAAAATTAAGCACATTTAAATACAGAAATTTTATTACCTTAAATTTTTTTTTCAATTTAATTGATTATATTGGGGAAAACGGCGGAAATACGCGAAGTTTTAAGAAATGAAATGGTGATCAAGTATGATGCTGGTATTTCGGTTGAATACTTAAGCAAACTATACAAAGTGCCTCGTCAAACCGTGTATTACCAAATAAATAAACAAAAAAATCACAAATCAACGCGAAACTTACCACGTTCTGGACGCCCACGCAAGACAACCAAAAGAGAAGACCGTTTAATCGTCGGAAAACTTAAAGAAAACGTGCTAAAAACGCCAAAATCTGCAACAATAGAAATGAAAAATCAGTATGATATTGAAATTTGTGAAAAAACTATAAGAAATCGTTTAAAAGAGGCTGGCTTTGCCACTTACATAGCCAGAACAATACCACAAATATCACATAAAAACAAACTTAAACGTTTGAAATTTTTACATAAGCCTTCATCATTTTGGGAAAAAATATTGTGGACTGATGAAAGCTCATTTCAGTAACATGCCTCAAAAAAGAAAACTTTCTGCAGAATTCCTAAGAAAATGCGTAAAAAAGTGGCACCTGTTTGTGAACGAGTGCCCCATGGTGGAGGCTCCGTAATGTTTTGGGGATGTGTTTGTTTTAACGGCACAGGAGACTTGGTACCAATCCACTTTTAAACGATTTCTTATAGTTTTTTCACAAATTTCAATATCATACTGGTTTTTCATTTCTATTGTTGCAGATTTTGGCGTTTTTAGCAAGTTTTCTTTAAATTTTCCGACGATTAAACGGTCTTCTCTTTTGGTTGTCTTGCGTGGGCGTCCAGAACGTGGTAAGTTTCGCGTTGATTTGTGATTTTTTTGTTTATTTATTTGGTAATACACGGTTTGACGAGGCACTTTGTATAGTTTGCTTAAGTATTCAACCGAAATACCAGCATCATACTTGATCGCCATTTCATTTCTTAAAACTTCGCGTATTTCCGCCGTTTTCCCCATTATAATCAATTAAATTGAAAAAAAATTTAATGTAATAAAATTTCTGTATTTAAATGTGCTTAATTTTAACAAATATTAACTTTGATCGCACGCACGAAACGAAATGAACTAAAAAGAATATTATGTCAAAATACTTTTTTCCAGTTAATTTCAACTCACTCCATATATGGAACATGATTAAGAACGAATGCGTAAGGAAAAATACAATATTTTGTAATTTACAGTTACAATCACGTAGATATTTTGTTTCGAGCATCACACGAGTTCCGTTATATCTCTCAGCTCTTAAAAACAAGCAATATAACAAGGAAAATAGTTTTGTCAAAATACTTTTTCCGACCATTGTAAATACAAAATTCAAATTTCAAATTTATTTATTTTTTAAAAATCGAAAAACTTTTTTTTTGAAAATTTTAGTATTCAGTTTTATTAAAAAATTAAGGGAGCATTTGTATATTTAATTTTATCGGTTCATCTAATGTTGAGAAAGTCGAAAATAGTGTTTGTATGGGAAGTACCGTTAATAAGTACGCCAAACAAAATATTTTTGTGCTTGAAAGTGGAGTGTACTAATTTAACAACACACCCATTTTTTTATAATAATTCTTGGAGCCGTTTTCGAAAAAAAAAAGATTTTTGTTTTGGGCAAAAAAAAAATGAATGGGAGCTACTGTTATTTGTCGTCTTAAAAAAAAATGAAACATGTGAGCATATAACCGAAAAAAACAATATGTAACAAGTTTGAAGCAAATCCACAGAAGCGTTTAGGCTGCAGACTCGAGGACAGACAGACAGACGGAATTAGGGGATCCACTTTTTTGGTGTCCTCTATGATTGCAATGTCATGTTTGATTGTAGAAAACCCTTTTTTTTACGAATACATAACTTGCATTATAGTAGCTATATAATCACAAGTAAAAATGTAAAAAAAAAGTTTGGAAAAAGTACCAGGCAAGCTAATTGTCCAAGAAAACTTCTTGACAAAGACGCCTGTTACTGAAATCGTAGACTCCTCGTGTAAATTGTAACCATTTTCTCAAAAATTCACATTTATTTCCTTGTCTGATTTCTTGTTCAATAATCTTGTAAAATAATAATTTATAAGTAAATTAGGCGTTTTTCCAATTTTCTGTAATAATTTCACTTGCGTCCCCGATCCGTAAGGAGTAATGGCCTAATAATTTCTGAAATGCTAACATGACTAACTGAATAAAGGAGTAGAGAGTAGTTTCGAGTAGTTTTCTCAGATACAAAAATAAATATTAACCACTAGGCCCGTGAGGCTCGAGCCTGGGGCGGCAACTTGTAGGGGGGCGGAACATTTTGTATGTTATTTTATTTTAATGTAAAAAAAATGAAGCAAACAAATATTACCCAATGCCTTACAAATGTATCCCACATAACGAAATTTATATCTCTGGCCTGATTTTCCGCCTATTTTTGAAAAGTCTGGTTGCGCGAACTGTTAGAAAACACGTAATGCCAATCGCCCGATAAGAAATTATTTGCTACTTGTTCCTTGTTATGAATTGCAAGTTGCATTATTACGGAATATGAGTAACTCATGAGAAATACGCGGCCGCTAAATAGAATAAGCTAAAATCATCCAGGTTTTCTCACTAATAAGGCGATACGATTAAGTCTTACATATGGGTTTTATTTTGTAGAAGTTTCCCTTAATTTAATGTTATGGAAACCTCACGTTATTTTCTTTATTATGTAAACATAAATTAAACCTTAAAAGTTCTAAAACTCTGAAGAATAATAGTTAAATGTAAGACTTTTTGAACCTTAATCTACAATAAAACAAATGAAATGAAATAAAGCGTACCGATTCAGATATCAACAGTCAGCATGAATTTATTTTTATCGTGCTGTTCGCAGTTGCTAGTTAGTAGTTACTAGTTCAAAATGATCGGAAAGAAGCCATCATAGCTAGATTTTAAAGATCGTCGGACACGTTTTTCGCAATTACCTTAGGGCCTTAAGATTGCAAAAAAACTGCGTTTTAGACGATCTCGTTGATCCATTCACAGATGAATGCTTCCCTAATTCCCTAACTCTCGCACTCTGCTTGAAAATATTAATGGTAATCAAAATCCCTTTAGTGCACGCACAATTATAAAACAAATCGCGTTTTGACTGACTGCGGACTACACTTAGGGGTGATACTCAAATGGAGGGCTATTGTTCGGAAATTTCTTTAGTACACTTACTTTCGAGACAAAGTAAATTGACTTATATACTCTCACACTAAATTCAAGTTTCACTCAAAAAGTCTTGGATTTTTATAAGAACAGGTCTATATCAATACCAGTTTTAATATACTAACAAAAACATATAACAATTTGTCCTTTCAACAACAAATAAATAAACCACCATGTAACATGCCAGCGGGGATCCAGAGAGGGTCATGTCCCCTCCTCTTGGATAAAACCTAAATGGAATTAAGATATACACTAATTTAAGAAAAAAAGTAATGAACTTCTTATATATATCTTACTAGGTTTTATTATTAAATTAATTGCCCCAGTCCGTAAAAAAAAATATTTGACGGATTCCAAGTTTTAAAACTTAATAGGTTCTTCGTTCAAATGTAGGGAAAAATATATTTTCTCCACATTCGTAATGCAATTTTGTTTACAAAAATTCTATAAATTTATCAAAAACCAATCACAAGGGCCTGTGACATATTTCGAAAATACTACCGCGCACCACATTTAAATTCCTCACCCCAAAATACAATCGTGTCCCTTGGATAGTATTAAAAAAAATGGGGCGGTTATCACTGAGCGTGCCTCAGGGCGCCCAAAAGGTTAACCCGCCACTGCGGCTTCAACTACTATTTTCAGGATTTGTGTAAGAAGGAACACCATAATTGGAGCATTTGCACTGCCGAGTCTAATGGTGGTGTAATGCTCTGAGGCCATAACTTACTACGGTATTTTAGATATGCATTTTCTGACTCCTCAAATGAATGAGCAGTCATACATTGGAGTAGTTAAGAAGATTCAACTAAACGTCTGAAGCGATTTTCTTCAAACTTGGTATTTAAGCGTTTTTTGATTTTTGAATTGTTTATTTCTTTTTGGTCCAAAACTAACGGTACCTGCCATACAATCTTATCTACCATCTCAATTATCTCCAAAGTGACTCTAAAGATTTTGATAAAAAAAAGTGTGTCCCCTATTTTAGGTATACTCTACATTTAGGTCAACATTTTTTTTTTAAATATTTTGTTATTAACGGTAACTGCCATACAATCATTTTTTTGAATTTGAACTGTCTCATAAATGGCTAGACCGATTTCGATCAAAAATTTTATATAGGAGGTCCTTCAAATTGTGAATAGTACTACATACCAAAATTTTCAAAAAATATTTTTTTGGATTTAAAAAAAAAAACTAATTTTTTTGAAAATTTAATATTTCGAAAAAAGGTGGATGATTTTTTTTGAAATTTTGTTTTTAAATCTATATTATTAAATATTTAAAATTGTCATACCAAGCTTTTTATAGAAAACAATTAAAACAAAAATTTACATTAAAAATTAATTAAAAAACAACTTTGAAAATATATTTAGATTCTTAATAAAAACCTTTTGCATACGATGTAATTGAACATAAGGGCAAGTTCGTGCGATCCAGGCAAGCACTTTATTTATTTACTATTCCTTGTATTTTTTCCAAAGACTTTTAATAAACTGAATTTAAGAAAGATTTTGTGATTTGTTCATTTTGTTTATATACCTATGATATCGAAAATTTTAATAAACAAAATTATAAAAATCCATTTTGTTATGTTTATAAATGTACCTATAATAGGTAAAGTTTAATAAGCAAAAATAATTCACGATGAATCTTAAGATAAACATTTAATTTACCATGTGAGAATGTTAGCTCAAAATAGTCCATACAAAAAGTTTGCATGATTGTACTAAATTTTATAGATTTTTTTTTCTTAAAAAGCTATAGGTAAAGTTACGACCTCGGAAAAAACACACTTTGCAAATGTATAAAAAAATGTATGACTGGCCAAATAATAAAATGACGTTTTATGAGCATGCAGCAGCCATTCAGGTTGAATTAGCATGCACATGAATGTACATATATATTTTTTTTTGTTTAAATCCACAAATGAGTAATATATATGTAGCTACCACAAATCTTTACGACCTTGAACAAAAAAAACTTTAAAAATTCTTAGCAAATGACTTCATAATTAATCTTAGGATGAGGTTATCAACCCTCAATATTTACAATCTGCGATATATTCATTTTGTTTTACATTTTGAGCTTCATTACCTGCAATTTGTCGATATTTTATGCCCATTTAGTAAACTTTTAAATGATATATATTTTTTTTTCAAATATCACAGAAATGAAGTGCTAAAAACATGCTGATCTAGAAACAACTCAAAACATTGATTAAAAAAAGCTGGATTTGTCACAAAACTCTTAATGCCTATTCATCACCGAAATGCAAGCACTGCTGAAAATATGGCTACCGTGTATACCTACATTAGGCACAAAATCCACAATTTTTGAAAAGTTACAACGCATGCCAACGTTTTTCCGATAGTTGACATTTACTTTTTTTTTTAAATTTTAAAAATCTGCTATCCGGATCACAGTGCAAATATTACAAGTTATGCTCTTGCGCATGCTTTCAAAATTTAGTTGCCATATAAGACAAATAAAGGTCTCTGAGATTTGATACACACATTTGATACAATCGATCATTGATAATCGTCGTTGAACTCGAAACAAATATTTTTTGGCAGCACGTAACTTGAAACGAGTTTCATTTTGACTTGTACTCAAAAAATTATTGTGAACAAGAATTTGAAATGTCAAATAGTATTTTTTAAATTAAAATTATTTTCTCAATTTTAAAATCCGCATTGGGTATGATATTTTTTTTTTGATTCGGAAAATGAAGATGACGAAGCTTCTAAGGCTAAAGTCAAAAGAAAATATTGAAGAGATAACAGCAACCAATTAGAGTTGTGTGAAAATGAGTAAAATATAAAAATATTAAGCTTTGTTTAGTGTTGTCAAGAATAAGTAAAGAATGTTTCCGGTGGATATTCAACACCATTCAAATCCTAAGAAGCGTAAGAAGCACTTCGGTTCCCCCATATTTACAGCTTTTTGCAACATTGAATCTGATAGCCAGTGGGAGTTATCAGACCAATGTGGAAACAAATGTGTTATTAGGTATGGCAGAAACAACCGTAGAGACTCTTTCAAAAGCTTCTTCCAGGCATGCGCACTGAATTATTGTTTATTTTATAGCCATGTACTTTAAGTTAAGCTGATTGGTTCTTAGCTTAAATTTCAGTATTATATGTATTTAAAATCACTCCAAGTAAAAAAATAAAAACCCAATTCTTAAGATCTTTTTGCGGAGGACCTTTCTGTGCTTAATGAATTTTTTTTTTCCCCAAAGGAAACTGCTTGTTTTCTTTCCTTGGGAGGTTCCTCTGCCAAGTCATGATGACTACTCATAAATCTAGTAATAATCTCCAACTACTTTTTGTTAATGGACATGTTTTGCTTGGGTTCCATATTTGTTTTGTGGAAATGCTCCCGACAAGGATAACTAAATTCTATCGACTAAAAACTTTTGTTCCAAACGTCTGTTTGAAATTTATGTGCTGCCAATTCTGACGATACAATCGAGCGGAATCGATTGAACCAAATTAGATGCTGACAGTGCTCGATGGTATCGAGTAAGCTCGATTGTATCAACTTACGTGCTGGCACCCCTGATTTTTGACACATTCATATACAAGTAGGGATAAGCCAATATTTGAGTGAGAATTATTCAGTAACATGTAACAGCAGATCGAAAATGCCTGTTATCAAGAAAATTCATAAATTTTTATTTTTATCGAACCGAAAGCGAGTTTACTAAAATTGTAATTTTACTGACAATTTTAGTTCCATAAATTTGTTAGTTCAGTTCACAGTTATTTAAAAGTAACTGATAATAACTGATATTGCAACTAGCAGTTTTGCCCATGTCTAATCGTATTGACAAACTAGAAAAGTCAAAATGCGATACCTGGTGGTATAATGAAATAACAGTATGTATACACTAACCACTGACAGCCATAAGGAATAACTGTGTTTGCATTCATGTAAAATAATTAATTTATTTATAAAAATTGACCATGTTTTAAACAAAATATACTTAGATAGATGGCCTTATGAACAACGGGTGTTTTTTTTTTAGACGTGTGGTTTTCAAGAAGAAATAAAACGCATATCATTTAATGTTATGGCCAAGAATTTAGCTTTTTTATAAAGATAAGGGTTTGCCATTATGTTTTAAGAATGATTTCGGACAAGTGGCCGCCGAGGCTGACTCGAATAAATTCCAGCCGAGAGGCCCAAATTTCGACCAACTCCGAAAACCACACGTCAAAAAAAACGGTATTATTTATTCAATCGTAATTTCAATGCTTTAAGAAATCATCAACGGAAGACGACAAAAACTAATAAAAGAAGCCAAGTATAAACCGTAAGTACGATATAATTAAACTACCCACAATATTTTGATCAAGATATTACTTATTTATATTTCAGTTTGTATTTATTTTTAATAAACCAAATTGTTTCTTTTAACATAATTCCAGTTATTTGTGAAAAACTTTAGCAGGGAAGCAGGAACAACAAAATTAGGGAATTACTTAGATACACCCCATTATCGTTCATTTTTTTATAAACACATATAATAATAATAATACATTATTCGGGAACTGCTGCTCACCGTCCGTTGTGGGACCACGATACACGTGATGGGATTTTGAAGGCATACATTTAAATTATAAATATCTTGACTCTCTTCACTTAATGACAAGATCATCAAAGAAGAATAGTTCTTCATTATCTTGTAATTATTTAATAAAAACAAATAAGAACACACACGAAATCGCAGCCACTTTTACTAAACTTTATAATAATGGGTTATCCATTTTGCGGTTTCAAAAGTAAACGTAAATAAAACACATATAAAATATTTTTTTCATGATATTTATTTTTTATTATAAAGTTTGAACGTTGACATTATGTGTGGAACACATCATTTAAATGACCACCACGCGAATTCTTGCAAGCATCGATTCTTTTGAGGCAATTTTCGACCACTTTTTGACACATATTGGCCAGTAGCTCTGCCATAACTTGACGAATGTTGGTTTTCAAGTGCTCAGGAGTTAAATGTTTATCTGCATAAACACGGTCTTTTACGTAGTCCCACAAAAAAAGTTAAGCGGTGTCAAAATGCATGATCTTGTTGGCCAGTTGATATCGCTACGACGAGAAATTGCGCGGCCAGGAAATGTGTCTTGCAATAAAGCCATATTCGCTCGAGTTGTGTGGCATGTGGCGTAGTCTTGTTGAAACCACATATTTTCCAAGTCGTATTCTTCAATAGCAGGTAAAAAAAGTCGGTTATCATATGACCATAACGCTCCGAATTGACGGTGACAGTCGTTCCATCGTCGTTTTCGAAGAAGTAAGGTCCAATCACACCTCCGAACCAAAGAGCGCCCCAAACAGTGACTTTTTGTGGATGTAATGCATCTCTTCCATTACTCGAGGAGTCTCAGAACCCCAAATACGACTATTTTGTTTATTAACATACCCACCGACTGAGAAATGTGCTTCGTCGCTGAAGAAAATTTTGTTCGAAAATCGCCGTCCACCGCATGTTCTTCAAGCACCCATTCGATGTATCTACGACGTTGTGAATGGTCAGCTGGCTTCAGTTGTTGTGTGAGCTTCACTTTATATGGATGTAGGTGTAGATCCAAATGCAAAATACGCCATAATGTGCCGTAAGACAGACCTAATTCCTGAGAACGACGAGGAGTCGACAAATTCGGGTCTTCGGCAACACTTTCACTTGCAGCAGCGATTTTTTCAGTGGCACGAGCGAAACGATGATGCGCTGGCCATACAATATCTGTAACCAATCCAGTCTCTTCAAATTTCTGCACAATTTTGCCAATTGCTTGCGTAGTTGGACGATTATGTAAACCATAATCTCCTCTTGAAGCACGATATCTGGCTGTGGCAGAATCACCATTTTTTTTTTAGGTTTTAACAAATATTATGCGTTGTGCGGTTGTTAAGCGATCCATTTTCGTAAATGTGAGACTTTCAGCTGAAAAAAAAAATTGGTTTAACAACTTAGTTTGACAGATACTTTTGAAACCGCAAAATGGATAACCCTTTACAATCACAGTTCAATTCATATGGTAAAATTGTTTTCTTTTACAAAAATATAAATTTTATTATTGTTTAAATTATTTGTAATAATAATTTGCAATCAACACCTCCCAAATCACTTAGTTTATATGGCCGTTTCTGTCATCTCGTAGGGAATATATCCTAGTTCAAGTTTTTGCCGCCAGAGCACTGCCTTCAGTTGTGAATGCCCATGCTATGTGTAATACAATGGTTTCTGAGTTTTAACACATACGACACGAACTTTTTTGTTTTTTTTTTTTTAATCTACACGCGCTCAAGGGATTATACTACCTTTATTTGTTTCAACACAGCGCGGACGTGAGGGTAAGGAAGAGAAAGAAAGATAGGAAAGATGTGTGGCGCGATGTTCTGAGACTGTAGGTGGTTGTTGTCTCAGATATTTTCTCCAGGGATGGCGGCTGAACTAATGCGGAGTAATTTCCGTGTCTTATTTATCTTTGTCCCTTATAATTCGCATTTTTTTTTTATTCGTGTCATTTATCGGTATACCAGTTTTACTCAATCATATGTTGTGAGTGATATGCCTAAACAGCATGTAATGATAAACTGGAACGAAAATGGGAACTCAAAATGGAGCACACTTTGTAATTTATTATGTACTATGTATCCGAATAGCTCTGTATATATATTTCTGAATGTGTCCATTTCGAGGTCAGCGTGTTTGACATTACCATAAAATCGATTTTTCACTTTCACCGCACAGCCAATTGGCTGACACCATATTTTGTGCCATTTCGTTGACACTCACACGACGTGATACATTTAGGACAGCAGAATTTTGACATAATTTATACGTCGGAGAGTGAAGTTAATCCAAGAATTTTCTTAATCATAGAATAGAAGATAATCCACGGGTTTAACTCCTCAATTAATAAAAATAAAGGGTCTACCCATGAAGAAAATCTAGTACAATAATTATGAGCTCTACTTTTTGACAAACTTTTTTCGGTGGGTTAGAGAAGAAATGAGTTTATAAATGTCACTTAGCAGCATTATTAAAACTTCATTGTAAGAGCCAGTTACATCTATTTTTTCTGTTAGGAGGCGCGTGCTGCGAATTCTCGTGTGGGCATTATTTCTCCAGTTTACATCGCACCTAAAAAAAACAAGACTAAATCGCACGTACTTATTTTAGATCGGATCGAAAGCACAATAGAAACCACAAAATATATTTTCAAAATCGTTTTTACTTAATTTTTTTTTTTTGTTGATACAAAATTAATTTTTTTTCAAAGAAAATTTGGTAAGGCAATTTAAATTATCTATTTAATATATTAAGTTCAAAACACAATTAAAAAAAAAAATCTGCTACCCGTATTCGAAATATTTAATATTCAAAAAACAAATGATTTTTTTTTTAAATCTACACAAATACGAGTATTTTTCGAAAATTTTAGTTTGTAGAATAATTTTCAATTCAAATCCTCCTGTACCAACATTTTGATTGAAATCCGCTGAACCGTAAATGAGAAAGTCGAAAATACCGCCAATAAAATTTTATATACAAATTATTGAAGACCAACATGTCGGCCTGTTCTTTTTGGTAAAATAAATTAATTTATTTCGAAGATAGATCATTTTTTTGCAGATTTAGATTTTTCAGGAGATTTACCCTGTAGTAAACGCAATACAATTTGCAGTTTGACAAATTTACAAATTTATGCATTGCACACACCTCACTAAAATCAATCCTTCATTCATTATTACTGAATATGCTATAATTATCCAAATTAATTTCATTCACTTTAAATGTTCAAAAATTCAATAATTAAAACAATTTATCAAACTTTGAGCGAAAATAAAGGTACAATGACAAAAAATTACAATCGGACAACGTGTTTTTTTTTTAAATGAGAGTAAATGGTTTTTAATTTTTTTATATTCAAACCCAACAAAATGAAATGGATGACCTAATGGTTGGTCTAAAAAAGAACTAATTTTAGTACAAGTCTTGGTTCATTAACAAAGAATAATTTATAATTCCAACTTCGTGTTTCAGTAAACACTACCAAAAGTATTTTTGCAATAAATTTTCATGTCTGGTCAAATTTTTTATGTTTTCTTTTTGCCTGCACACGTGAACTAAATAAAAAACAGTATTTGTCTTTAAAAAAAGTAACATGCATTCTAATGAATAGATATGTAGGTATTCAAGTTTCAAGATCGTATTAGCGACAATAAAAAAAACGCTAAAATTTTGATTATTAGTCATTTCATTGATGCAATGTGACTGCAATTTTTACATTTTAACATTAGCCTCTTGCATTTATGTGCATGATAACATACTCAATTTTTACTGTACACATATATTTTGATTTCACAAATTTTTGAAATTTTATTATAATACTCGTAACTGGACGTCAGAAATTTAATGTAAGTAAAAGTAAAAATACCGGTAGCAAAAGGTAGTCTGCAGAGAAATCAAGTAGATTGAAGGAATCTAAATGGTAAGTCCACACCCTGCTAATGGGTTTCGTTTTTTATGAAACGGAATATGCGAAGGATGTCATTAATTGATTACTACACTGGGAGAATTTTTAATTGCTTGCTAAAAGTGATTTTACTGTCTCCATGAAATGCAATATAAATGAAAGGACGCAGCCACAAAAAAAAAATCCATTGACACAAGATGTCAAAAGTAATTTGATGATTTTGAAAATTTCAAGGGCCAGTTTAGAAAAATGAGCTGTCACAAATTTGAAAATAAATCAAGTAGTTTCTACTCTCTGATTGCCCAGGTGTCAAAAAATGTCACTTTTATTGGAACGTGACTGGAAAGCTAGTCAAGTGCACTTGTGTCAGAATTATAAGCCATTAGTTATTTGCCAGTTCAACGTTATATGAATTGTTTATATAACTTAACCATTTTAAGTTCTATTTTTCCGTTACTGCTCCAAAATGCTTGTAGAGTCTGTAGATACCTAGCGGCCATCAACCTGAGACCTACTCTTTTAAAGTATTTTGAAAAAGTAAACAAAACAAGTTTTGATCGATTGAAGATTCGAATTATAGCCCGTCTTGGCGGTCTTTTGACGATGTACCATCGGATGAGCTGAAGAAGAAATCGAGTCATGCGGACTTACTTATAGTGAAACAAAACATCATTAACTAATTAAATCAACGTCACTTAATAACTTTGTCTTTTTGTTAGAAAAATGGGTTGCTAATTTTTTGTTATAATTCTTTAAAGTTAATTTTAGTTAAATAGTACAATCGATCGGAATTGAAACAGAGTATTTTTCAAGTTTTAAAGAAATGTGTTCCTCTCTCACCTCGCGGTATTGGCTTTAGAAAGATTGCTTCAGGCTTTAAATCACTTGCGATTTATTTTAGAGTAACTAGGAGAATGAGTAGAAGAAACTTTTTCTCAATTTTATTTCGTTTTGGAAAGATAACCAACAACATGCTGAATCATTGAGTGAGTGTGTAAGAGTAAAGTTCCGATGATATTCGAAAACGGAGGAACAGCGGTTTTCTAGGCGAGCACGTAGCTTTCCAGGAAGCCGTGATCTAGACTAGCTAGACTATGCATGGAAATGACACTTTTTTGTGAGCTTTGCCAGCAAGAGGCTGTTTTAGAAAATTCGATAAAGGTGAAAGGAAATAAGATTGTAGAATAAGCATTTTTATTTTGTGAGACCAGGAGGAAACGTTTTCGAAACAGAAATTGAAGAAATTAAGTGATTTAAGGCCGAGAAGGAATTTATATTTTGTCGTAGAATAATCGAGGTGATAGAAGAAAGGAAGCGGCGGATAAGTGATCCATTGACACATTAAACAAAGATAAGTTGAGTGTTGTGGTTTGATTTGTTTTTTTTTTTTTTTTGGTTTGAATTCTGATAGATCTGTTTTCGTTTTGTTAATTCGAAGTTTATCCCGGTTTTGAGGGACAGGGTATTTATTTGTTAATGTCCCATTCAATATTGTATTTTCTTTGCGTTTGATTTCGGCTTTAGGTTTCACCGTAAAGCCTAGTACGCTGCTGATGCGAAATGAAATTTTTCGGTTTTCTCCACAAGGAGAGCGAAATGCTAACGGAAACCAAAGCTGCAAAATATTTGCGGAGAGTTCTGTAAGCTGTCAAAAACAATTGACAAGTTGTAAAAAAAAAAGTTATTTTGTCATCAAATTATTTTTAGATGGAAAATTTTTTGTCCCCAAATTACTTTTAGATGTAATTTTTTTGAAATAATTCTTGGATTTAAGAATTGTTATTGTTACACATAGAGGATTTAAAATAAAACTCAGATCCGTTTAAATGATGGAAATTAAGCAAATACTTTGGGACTTATTAACTGGTTTATCTGCCGATTTGATGAAATTTCTATCAATTTTAAGAAAATCAATGAAATAGGGAGGTAAACCACTCTATAATTCGAAAACTACGCGCTTCATTGGGATGGTGTAAACGGTTGTGAGTTCTAATTTATGGTTTCTTACTAATTCCGGCTACCATTTTCAAGTCCAAGAATTATTTCAAAAAAATTATATATAAAGGAAATTTGGTGACAAAAAAAATACATCTAAAAGTAATTTGGTGACAAAACTACTTTTGGTTTTGTTAATGCTTCCTTTGAAAGTATGAAGTGCTGATTCTAAAAAGATATCGCTCGCCTTTATTGGACAACCCGTTCGAAGATATAGTCCATTATATTTATATTATATAGTCTGATTATATTTTTCAGATTATATATTTCAAAGTGAACAGTGAATAGCTTTGGAGCAGTGCATCTGTCATACGATGGTTCAATTACATTAAAAAACTTCGTCCAGAAAAGAAAGAGAAGGTAGCGATGGCAATGCGAGGTAAGTGATTTGTCATCATCTTGTTTCTATCACCACAACAAAGGACTATCGAGGTCATCACCAGAAATTGTATACTAAATAACAATGTTCCTCCCGTGCCGATTTTCACGAAGTAAACATTAAACAGATTGTCTGAACTTGAGAAATAAGTTCTGGGGTATGGTATAAAATCGCCAATCAATGAGGAAAGAGGCTTCCCAAAAAGGGGCGGGTATCTGATGGCCTTTTTGCAACCAAACATTATTGTGGTAACGATGGTTTCCTTAATTGTCATTGGTGCAGCGGAAGGCCGCTAACCTTTGGCTTCCGGCCTGAATACATCTTATTCCGACCAGGTCGGAAATTCATATTCGTACTGCCAGTAACGGGCGGTCGATTTGATTTTTTCTTTGTGGCAATTGAGTTAATTTATGTGTCGAAAGTATGTAGTTAGAAATGGTGAGTGTTTTTTTATATTTATATGGTGTCAAAGGTCGCATAGAATTTAAAAGTCGGAGTAACAAATGTATTTTAAAAATCATGACATGGACAGTTAATTGCAGAACAAACTACTGAATCTTGATTATAATATTTTTATTTAGTAGTCACTTAAAATAAATTAATTTTAAAAGGACATAGGTTATTTTTAATCTAAGCACAAGCACTAGGTATGAGAAAAGTCAATAGTTGGTTATAATCAGCACTCCAAATAAAGATCCGCTATATCTTGTTCCCCGATAAGATATGTGAAGGGTGTGCTCATTTCCAACTTCCCATTTCCATTTTTCAGATTTAGCTTAGTCGATTTTGAAATTGGTTTTGATACAAAATTAGAATTGAATGTATTTTGAATAATTTAATACAGGAAATGCACAGAAAAACCAGACACTAGAGAAAACACAAAGCCAAAGAAAAATCAAATAAACAATACAAGAGCTTGAATTTTTTTTTTTATAAAAAAAATGAAATGTCAAAATTTCGCAAGCAATTAATGTGCAGGTCAATTAAATTGAGAACGAAAATATTGGAGAATTGTACTAAGAAATCTAGTACAGCTATACACTAAAATTACACATTTCGTCGTTCAGCAGCGTACTGGAAAACGAAAAGTAGAGCGAAATTTTTCGTTCAGGATTTCGTCATGTCATTTTTGTATGGGATTTTTCGTTTCGCATCAGCAGCGTAGTAGGCCTAATCCATTAAAAATTGTCATACACTTAATCCCTGGACTTCGGTTCAAAGGATTCCCAAATAAATCTTTTTAAAATCCCTCTCTGGGTTTATAAAACTTGTGTTTTATTTTTGGTTCTTTACTTGTTTTCATTTATTTTTATTTAACAGAATTATTTTCGATTGGTCATCCGGAAGGCTTTCGAAGTCTTCTGAATACTTCTGAAACTGTTCGATTGGTATCAAATGACAGTTCTTCTCCTGGATAGAAGAGAAATTTCCTTCTGGATTTGAAGTCAGAATCAATTTATTCATGTCATGGTTTTGCTTTGTTTTTTCTAAAATTTGGTAGTTTCAGTTTCAATCTTTAAGAATTAAGATTATGGATATTTTAATAGCAGCCGTAAGTGTTTTGCTGCTATCGTCATCATCTTCCTCAACTTCTTCATCATCATCGGATGAATAAGATTTTGCTGTGGTGGAATTCTTGTTACGAGAATTTAATAAAAAACCAAAAGTCGAGAACTTCATTGAAGGCGTTGTATAAAATACTCCGAGGAAGAGGTAGGTTTTAATGTCATAGAATTATCCAAATGTTAATAAGAATCCAAAGTTTCTTTTACAGTTTCGAGTTAAAAGAAGAGTTTCCGATATATTGATACAACATTATGAAAGCTCAAAGCATTTTAAAATGAAAAGAGATTCTGGTGGCAAAAAGGAAATCCCAGTTAAAACCCAAATTCTTTCATTTATCTGGTATGTAGTACCTACTTAAGTCGTAACAATATGTGATTATAAAAAGAATAACCAAAGATTTGCTGGGAATAAGGATTCATACAGAGAAGTTGTCAGTCTATTTAACATTTCAATCTCAACAATGTATAGGTTTCTGAGGTTTATCTGGGTTTTCCGTCGTTGCATGAATATCCTTATTATATTAATTTATATAATAATAATTTATAGAAACTACTCTAACGATTCAATTTTTTTTTCATTATTAAATAAATCAGTAGCTTTTTAAATAACCCAAAGCAAAGCTATCTTAATCAATATAATAATAATAATAAATATTCTCAAATAATAATAATAAGTCCAAGGGAGACGGACACAATTCTGAAATTCTGAAACCCGAAAACCCAAAAACCCGAAAACCCAAAATCCCGAAAACGCAGTATCCCGAGAACACGGAATCCTGTAAACCCAAAAGAAATGCTTGAAACTGCAGAAAATTTGAACAGGTAGTAAAACCCTATATGTATTATAATGAATTATTCACTATTCACACTCAACTATTCTAGTGGTTTTAGGTTGCATCGATGGTTGTTATATATATATAACGAAACCTGCAAACAAAAATCGGGCGACCTATATCAATCGCCATGACCTAGTTTCATTGACTCTCCAAGGAATTTGTGATTATGAAAAACACTTCATTGATGTGTTCGTGTTTTCTCCCACCAGCAAAGATCTCCCAAGAATATGTGGAACCCAATTTCTTTTTTTGGGTGCCGCTGCATACCCATTAAGGGAATATTTGTTAATCATCTATAAGAACACGGGAAACTTAACAAGGATGGAGAGGATATGTAATATGAAACACTGCCAAGCACGAATCAAGATTGAAAATTCATTTTCATTAATATTAGGGCACGATTAAGGCAGCTGATAAGATTAGATTTTCACACAGTTGAACGAATGTGCATGTCTATCTTCGTATGTTGTATTCTGCACAACCTCTGCATTGACGAACGAAACGCAGGAATTTAAATTGACAACAACACCATACCGTCGCGTCGGCAGGCGATAATACTGTCAGAGATTTTGAACTAAAAGAGTTGGGAAAAATAAAAAGAAATAGAATAAAGGAAATGTTTTTATAGAAACTTTATTTGTTAATAACAATTAAATTTAAATATCACATATTTCATTTCATTTTATAGCACTTCAGTTTTAATATACAGTCGAGTCCGTATATTTAAAATAAGCTTAACTGAAAAATTCAGTTAGTTGAAACACAAAATTTGTCATGCAGCATTTTCTCACAATTTTCACACAAACTACATCGCTGAACTGATACCCGCTTAACTGAAAGATTCTGTTAAATGAACAAATATTTACGGGCAAAATCATTTATTTATATTGAGACTGCTCCATATAACTGAAATTAAAAATCGGAATACGTCCAACACTTAGATTATTTTTCTTTAACTAAACGTGGCCAGTAAACTTCACACTTCACTTTGGTCTGTCAGTTTGACAGCAAAATATTATTTTGTTTTGTTTGTTACGCATGACTTTTGAGCTTGGCAAATATAATTTCTGCAAAGTGCGAGTAAAATAATTTAAAATGATGGCATAAGTTGTAAATTGTTTTGTAAACCAAAACATAAATTCCTAATCTTAGATTGGATTGGGGAAATTGTATTTCAGTTATCTAAGCTCCGGAAAAGTATTTTTTTTCAGTTATTCAAATATCGCTTCAGTGAAAATACCACTTAACTGAAAAAAAGTATGGCATTTTGGCGTTTCAGTTAAGCGGGCTGTATTTTATAAGGTACATTATTTAATACAGTCTTAAATGAATTCAATTCCAGTATAAATAATATAAAGTAAAAATAAATATAAAAACTAGAATTTTTCGGTTTTCAACTGTTGCAATATTTTTTCCAGTTCTTTGTGCCTTCGTTCCTTATTTTCTTCTCTTATGGCGGCACGAACCTTTTTTTCCTCGGTCAACCGATCGACCATTCTTTAATGGAGGCACTTTTGTTTTTTTCTAACCGTAAGAATGACCTCATCACTACTTGGAAGGTCCCTTTAACTTTGTGCCGGTTGTATTGCAACTTCTGGAGAAGAGTTGATGTGGGGCAAGTGTTCATTAAGAATGATTTCCTTCCGTATACGCTTATTAGGGTATATAAAAACTTCCGGAACAATTGGATAGTCGTTGGGAATTATGACATCCATTGACGATTCAAACGGAATTTTTTTCCGGACACCCCCACTTGTTTGGTAGTTTTTTATAATCTCCTTCGTTTTCTTCACTACGGCTTTGAACCGGCCTTCAACCTGATCAGGCGTCAGCATTGTTGCTTACTGCCATGTTCTCCGCAATGTAGGACCACATTTTTTTCGTGCGGACTTTTTCATAGGTCCCACTTTTGATTGGTTTTCGCTCTATAGATTGAGGAGAGCGTGGGTTTCATCGTCGGACCATTTATGTATTTCTGAAAAAGTTGTCAGATTATTGATTATATTTTGGTGTTTTGAATGACAGTTACCTGTGGTACCTGCTAAATGTTATATTCGGATGCAGCGTTGCCGAAAGTACAGGGTGGCTCACGAATCGTGCTACAAAAATAAAACTGTAATAACTTTTTTTTGAGTGTGAGTAATCGGCTTTTTTTTTAAATTTTATAGGCTACTATTTAGATTTATCAAAATGAATGCTTGGGATACTGAAAAAATGATTTGGATAGTGCAGAGATACCATTCTTTGCAGTCCGTCATTTCCGCCCAAAGGAAATTTAGGCTGGAGTTTGGTGGTACTCCCCCAAGTAGATGAGCCATCTGGAAGCATCGAACGAAGACCGTATCATCGAGATCCCAATGTTCGGGTTCAGGATACAATCGTTGCTGTTGCATCGGCAATACAGGCAAATGCAAGTGTTTCGACTCGAAACTTAGTGGACCAAATTGGAGTTAGCAGACGGTCATTACAACGGATACTTCATGATGACTTAAACTTGTTTCCGTACAAAGTCCAAATTACAAGCAACTTAAACCCTCAGGATTTGCCTGTTCGCCTGGAATTTTAACGAAAAATGATTGCAATGGCCCAAGAATACAACACATTGATAAATTTTTTGTTCATATCTGATGAGGCCGTAGATGGAGTGAATTTAATCCAGAAATGCTCCATGAGGCGGAACTGCACCCAGAACGAGTCACTGTATGGTGCGCAGTTTCATCAAGGTGTATTGTCGGGCCATACTTCTTTGAACAAAACGGTATAACACAAACCGTCTATGATCGTTATTTAAAGATATTGAAGGAGTTTTTTACAGGACTTCGCCGAAGACATATCCCTTTCAGCAGGATATGGTTTCAACAAGATGGAGCAAGTGCACACGTTGCCACACAAGTTATGGCGGAGCTTGAACGAAAATTTCCAGAAACTGCACTTTCCACTGGCCCCCAAGGTCACCTGACCTGACTGCACCAGAATATCTTTTATGGGGTTATGTCAAGCAGGAAGTGTACAAAACGAAACCCAGGAATTTGACTGAATGGAAACAGTCCATGAAGACAGTAATTGAAGCGATCCCAATTTCAACCCTTCAGGCCGCACTGAACAATTTTCTGATCAGGTGCCGCATATGCGTGGATGAGCGTGGAGGTCATTCATCTTTAAAAACCATTAGTTATTTAGAATAAAATTTAATTTTGAATCCAATAAAAAAAATTAATGAAATACATCGATTAAAATAAAAGTTATTTACCGTCACCCTTTAAAAATGTTTTTCCTTTTTAAATTTAATGCTAGTTTGGCAGCATTTTAATTTCCAACATGTAGTTAAAAAGAGAATTTCCCTCTCTATTAATTTTTTTGTTGTTGCGCTGGCTAAAAAAATTGAGTTCGATTCTTTTTCTAAAGAAGAATCAAATTATGTTTATGTTAGGCTCTGTGTGCCATTCCTTACATCTTTGGGTGCTTTCATAAATTCATGGTTGCTTTGTTTACATGCGATCAGTTGCTATCATGAATCAAAGAACACAAGATTACGACATTTCTGTTTTTGTCTTATTTTATTGACGTCACCAGAGACCGAAATCCATTAATCCACATCGGACAAACAACAACAATTTCACTCTTTTTGATCTCTGGTGACATCAATAAAATAAGACAAAAAAAAACAGAAGTGTTATAATCTTGTTTTCTTTGGTTCATGAGTTGTGATCATGTTAACGTCCAAAAAACTGTTTGTGCAGGCATTTTAATATAAATTTATGAATACTTTCACTGATTTGCTTCATTTTTCTGTGGAGCAAAAACAATTCTGATGTGCATTTTTAACTTTGAGTTCAACTTTGAATTTTTTAGCGGAAATTTGGACAGATGTGAACAGTTAGGGAAGGTGTACCACCGTATTTGCGCATTTGAGCTGAAAACATTTGCGTCTTATATTTATGAAACTCTGACATTCATCAATTGCATTTATGAAAGCACCCTTTGTTCCTCAGCCGCAGCTAAAAAAAAGCCGCCGAATATTGATTTTTTTCTAAAAAAAAAAAAACTATATATATATATAGTTATTTGCACATAGAATTCGCAATTAAGGGAATTTGTCGAAAATATTAAACGACCTTATATGAGCTTTCAAGCGCATTGATTTTGATGACAAAATTTAAAAATCAATTCAAAGTATTAATCCTTCAAACTTCGCAGAAAGCACAACTTCCATAATTTTATATATATTAGATAAAACCGATATTGAAAACCTTGATTTCTTGATTTCTTGATTTCTTAATCAAAATTTGAATATTATGATAATATTGATAAATCAAAATACCTTAACACATTAGCTATTTTCGATCTAGGTATTTAATACTGATATATAAATGTCCCTAAATGTTTAGACAACAAAGATGATAGTCTTTTTTGAAAAACAAAGTCTTAAAATATAAATTTACAATTCTGGAAAAGTACTACTATATATTTTTTTTTAAATATTACTCTTTTTGGGCATCTGTGCTCCTTTTGAACATTTCTCTCCGGCAACACTATTCGGGTGTATTCACAGGAAGGCCGTAAAACTGCGCGACTCCTGCATACATGGCTGAAACCATCTCTCCAGCTGTAAAATACAATGCATTTTTAGAACTAAAGTGAAGAAAATATATTATTGACAAGCTTTCCCTTCAATAACTTTAATTTCGCCATTTTCATCAGGAATAACTTCGAAATCTTTTAAATTTATTTCAGCCATGTTTACAAAATAAAATAATCACAAATGTGCGTTTGAAATTTCCCGTCTTACACATACACTCACATAAATTTTCAAAATCTAGAATCTAGTGTTTACTTGTTCGATTGGATGCCCGGATCAGGATGGTTCTTCCGGACATTAGTTTTGTAATTTTCCGGATTGTAGTTCCACCTTCGTAAAATTAAATTGGCTGATCTGATACCTATTTTGTTTAAATAATATTTATGGCCATGTTCAGACCAAAAGCTTTGGATTATCATATTTGTACTTAGCTCAATACGGTCTAAATATGTAGGGATGTATGTAAATAGTGTTTAATTATTTTTGGTTCAAATAAAGATATCCATTTGCTAAGCCATCGATCGACAAATAAATAAAAAAAAAATAAAATTCAGATATTCTCCAAAATATAAACCAAACACAATCTTTCAATATACACTATGTTCCTTTTTTGGAACTATGTATATCGGTGGGTGGCTTGGTTGGCATTAAACTTAGAAGGCTTGACTTTTACTTGCCAATTGCCAATATACTGCCATCACCCATGACATGATTCATACTCAAATGGAACGACGTTTTAAAAAAGCACTTGCGTTTAACGTTGCAGTCATTATTACTGTAGTGTATACATAGGTACCAAACTCTATTAGATTTCGTGCGCAGAGATCTTACCTCAGTTGACATTTAAATATCGATTTATAGAACACTTTTGGTCTGAACAAAATAAAGAAACACACCTGCCTTAAATTAACTTGATTTTTTAAAATGTTAAAAGCTTTACTCTTAATAGGTAAAAATGGTAATTCGTCTAGCGAAATTTTAATTATAACGTCTAATACATTCAATTATAATTTATTGATAAATATTTTTTTAATTAAGCATGCAAGCAGTGAGTGAATAAATTTGGTGGCTTACAACTTTCAACCACTCCCGTGTGCGTGTTATTAGGTGGCATCAGGAATCGAAGTACATACCTACAAATTTCCACAAAATCCAAACGGTGAGTGGCACTATTTCGTAACAAGAGACAAGTTAAGTGCAAACATTTGTCAGATCAATAATGTTAGATATGTAAATGCACTGAAAATGTGCTGCCAATGAGCTGACAATGCCCCAAAAATCTGACTACATAATCAAATCTGTGTATTCAAACATGTTGAGGCGGTTATCAATTGGCAATCTGACAATGACTGGTTTTCTGGGAATATTGTCACATACAATTGTATGCTCCGAAGGTAAAGAAAGACATATAACATTTTTATTGATGACTGTGACAATATTATAACAAGCTCTGATAACCATTTGTACAAAGCTATACTCTTGGAGAATTTATTACTTCCTGTTAAGAGACAATCCCTCACGCTTAGACGTTAAGGCCCAATGAACACGGAACAAGTGGAAAAAAACTAAACCGATTGGCAACTCGAATCACAAACCAGTTAAGGACTCAACGCCGACTTGACTCCACTCACGAGGAAACTCATCACCAATCAAAATCTCTATAGTTCGATCAGTGTCGTCAAAAAGTGTCCTCGGAAGATTTGAGCGATGAAGAAACCATCATGTTGTATTATTATCTCATTAAGAGGAAGGTTTTGGGTACACCCATACCTTGAAAACAATTTGCAGAGCCGTTTGTTCGTTGCTGGTAAACAATTAGAACTTTCGGATTCGAAATTTTTAGCATTCTACAGAATGAATAAAAAAAAATTATTTGGAACTTGTGAAAGTGGTTTCCCATATAATTCAGAAGCAAAACACCAGTATAATTTCGCTCAACTTCGACAAACAGGAAACTGAAATCACTAGGCAACCCGACATAAAAATCAACAGACGACTGGTTACAGATTTTGTTTGTGAATCGGAAACGAGTCTTCAAAGAGTAGCGTCGTGTGCGTCGTCTGATTTGATTACACATGTTATGTTTTAAAGCAAACTATGCAGTTGCCAACTCGCATCGGTGATTAGTTTTTTTTTCCGAGTTGCTCCGTGTGCATTGGGCCTAAGCCATTTAATTGCAATTGACAACAAAAAACAACGGCAAATCGGCTACATGAAAGTTAGCAACAATAATAAATGGCTCAGGCTACATATTATGAAATTTTATTATTTTTTCATAGTGAAACAATTACCTATTTTTCGGGTAACTTACAGTTTGCTTATCAAGAGTATGGGCCGTTTTTCATAATGTAATCTGATCCCAAATTGAGAAAAGTATAAAACGGCCTCAATTCATGAAAAATCACTCGAAGTTAACTCAATTTTATCGACTTTTGGTGATTTTTTTGTATAGGTACTAATTTTTTGAGGCATTGTTCATATTTGGTTTGTGGTCATTTTTCATCGGGACCTAACTTCATGGAGCCCTGCAATTCATATATCATATATACATATTATTGAGCGATCATCCCATTAAAATAAAACGTTACGAAAATTAACACAAATTGCGTCGTCACCTTAAATTTATCATTTTTTTTTGCAAAGTCATCTTTAAAAAGAAAGTCTGAAAATTTCAGACATCTGTCAAATATTTTTGTTGTGGCAGCCATTTTAAAATTGATGAAAATGAATTTTAGTAAACACTATTTATTGCGAGAAAAAACGATCATGCAAACAAAAAAAAAAGATTGACAGAAATTATGGGGACTCTTCATCAGAGATTGGAACCATTCACCGCTGGTTTAGATATTTAATTTCGGTACCGTCGCCCAATTGAGATCGCCACGCCAGAAATGGTCGACAAAATGCATGGTTTTATAGTGGACTATCGGGAGTGAAAGTGCGCGAGTTTGAAGAGGCCACAGGATCATCACATCTGGTGATTTTTACATAAATATTAGGACATAAAAATAGATTTCCGCAAAATGGGTGGGGCGTTTGACAACTTCAAATGTGTGTTTTGCGATGTTTCAAAAAAAAATTCCACTGAGTTTGTACGCCTTTTCATAACAACGGATGAAACCTGCTTTCACCACAATACACAATTCAAGGAAAAGTCAAAACAAATGAGTTCTCCTGTTGAGTCGAAGCCAAGTAAAGCCAAGATTATTTTGATTGTTTTGTCAGCATACAAACTGTCATGTCGACAGATGCGCACGGTTATATTTGAATCGATTATTGTACATTAAAAAATGTTAGACGATCGCAGGCGCTAATTACGCAAAGCTTCAGCATCGACTCCAAGCCGATTTGACCCGAAGACGGCCGCATTTGGCAAAGAAAAAAGGGGCGCACAAGTCCCCAATCGCAATGGCAAAATTGCATTAGTTGGGCTACGAACTCCTTCCTCATCCAGCATATTCACCATATTTCCAAACATAAGAAAATGGTTCAGAGACAAAACAATCGCTTATTTTGAGGGGCTCGTGAAATCGTATTATTTGGATGGCATCAACAAATTTAAGAGACTTTCTCAAGGCTCAGGGGATTATACTACCCTTTAAATGTTTCAACACACCGCGGATGTGAGGTTAAGGAAGAGAAAGAATGATATGAAAGATTTGTGGAGCGATGTTCTGAGACTAGAGCTGGTTGTTGCCTCAGCTTTATCTCCATGGATGGCGGCTGAACTAATGCGGAGAGAATTACCGTGTCTTATTTATTTATGTGTCTTACAATTCGCATTATTTTTATTTATTTCGTTGTCATATTTATGGGTATACTAGTCTACTCAATCACATGTTCTTAGTGTTATGCCTGAACAGCATGTAATGAGTAAGCCAGCAACTCATTTTATGACAATTTTTAGAATTGGTTTTTAATGGAATGTAAGAAGACATAGACAACGGCAGGAATCGAGCCTGCAACCACGATGTTGACAAGCGAGTACACAACTATCGCGCCACAGTCACCACCAAGGATGAAGTGTATCGAGCTAATAAGAGACGATGTTGAAAAATAAAAATGTTTTAATGGCGAAAAGAATGTTGTTTAATTAATTTTTCAGGGACTTAGCTATTACCTCACCATTCAATTCTTTTTATTTAGTATATTCGTTTATTGGTTGTCTTTGTTTTATGCCTTCTATAAAGCTAAAACCATCTGCCCCTCACAGAGAGAACTTAACTAAATTACACAATTTCCTACATTCTAAAAAAAAATTTTCGAGAAAATAAGGCTTCTCTAGAAAGGTCCATAAATTCGAGAAATTTATTATGGCTTCAAATATTTTGCCATTAAAAAAAATGTATGGCAAGATCTAACTATGAATTGCTCCACTGTAAAGCATATTGAATTAGATATTTTTTAGGTTAAGTCGAACATAAAATGAAATAATCGGAAGAACGCAGCGAGATGCTATTGCTTCTGCTTTTAACTCACTCAACAACGAATTTGAATTGAAACGAACATCTAACCATTTGCCAATGTCTATACTTCCTTGTGCTAAGAAGTCAATTGATTAGCATAGTCGTATAGCCTTCTCTCGAACAACTCACTGAAAGTGATATCTTATAAAGATTTATTTATTACCGTCTGTGTGGTGGAAACAGCATGCACTTTGCCAAAGATGGGTGAGAATGATATAGGCTGATTTGAGATGGAAATTCTTGGGGATTTTCTTGTGACTTCTGCATAATCCGTGACTGGAGTAAGCAGTAGCTCACACTATAAGAAATATAGAAACTCACATATTCGTAATGAGTAACGATGTTTTTTTGTTGTGTCCGTAATAATTGTGAGGACAAGTTTGAAAATCCGAAAATACCGACTCTAATAAAATGTATAGCATTTACACTGCAAATTATATTTTTCTGGGGAAACTTGGTTAAATTCATGCAATCAGTAATGTATGTTATGCCCGTGGTCTGGTCAGTAATTTTATTGAAGAAAACGCAAAACATGTTTTTTTGTTGACTGTGTGATTTGTATGACCTCTGGTCCAAAATGCGTCAATTTTTCTTTAATCCACACAGTCCACAAAAATAAAAAGAAAAATTTTACTTATTATTGTTAGCGTTTTCTTGGAATAGTTAGAAATAGTTAGAAATTTAGATGACATTCAGTTTGACAGTTTTACTTGCACATATTGAGTGTGTTTCCTTATTCATTTTGGAATGTGCAGAATATTCGGAATACCTGTTTTGCGTTTCAACGGAATATTCCGGATAAACTATTTTGTTGTTTCATTATATTATTGCGGTTTCAAAAGTGTAGGGCTGGAATTCGACATCTGTCAAACTAAGTTGTTAAGCCAACATTTTTTTTTGAGCTGAAAGTCTGACATTTTGCGAAAATGGATCGCTTAACTATCGCACAACGCATAAAAACTGTTAAAACCTACTACAAAAATGGTGATTCTGCCACAGCCACATATCGTGCTTTAAGAGGAGATTATGGTTTACATAATCGTCCAACTACGGAAGCAATTGGCAAAATTGTGAAGAAATTTGAAGAGACTGGATTGGTTACACATATTGTAAGGCCTGTGTATCATCGTTTCGCTCGTATCACTGAAAATATCGCTGCTGTAAGTGAAAGTGTTGCCGAAGACCCGAATGTGTCGATTCCTCGTCGTTCTCATTAATTAGGACATCCATATACGTCGAATGGGTGCTTGAACAACAGACGGTGGACGGCGATTTTTCGAACAAAATTTTCTTCAGCGACGAAGCACATTTCTCACTCGGTGGGTATGTTAATAAGCAAAATTGTCGTATTTGGGGTTCTGAGAATCCTCAGGTAATTTAAGAGGCCATTACATCCACAAAAAGTCACTGTTGGGGCGCTCTTTGGTCCGGAGGTGTTAATGGACCTTACTTCTTCGAAAACGACGATGGAACAACTGTCACCGTCAATTCGGAGCGTTATGGTCATATGATAACCGACTTTTTTTGCCTGCTATTGAAGAATACGACTTGCAGAATATGTGGTTTCAACAAGACGGTGCCACAACTCGAGCGAATATGGCTTTATTGCAAGAGACATTTTCTAGCCGCGTAATTTCTCGTCGTGGCTATATCAACTGGCCACCAATATCATGCGATTTTACACCGCTGGACTATTTTTGTGCGGCTAGGCGAAAGACCTTGCTTATGCAGATAAACCTTTAACTCTTGAGCACTTGAAAACCAACATTCGTCAAGTTATGGCTGAGATACCGCCAAATATGTGTCAAAAAGGGGTCGAAAATTACCTCAAAAGAATCGATGCTTGCAACAATTCGCGTGGTGGTCATTTAAATGATCTAGTGTTTCACAAATAATGTCAACGTTCAAACTTTATAATAGAAGAGAAATATCATGAAAAAAAAATCTATATATGTTTTATTTACGTTTGCTTTTGAAACCGCAAAATAGATAATCCATTACTTACGTCCATGTCAAACAAGCCAAAAAAATGACAGCTGCCAAAGGCGGAAACCAAGTAAGTCACCAAAACATTTTTTTATTTTTATTATTGAAATAAATATAAAAATAATAATTAAATGTGAGTTTTCATTAATTAATAAATTAATAATATATTATTTTTAATATTTCCCATAAAGATGCATAGATTTGTCATCTTCACATAATAGGAATCGCTGACGCAGGACAGGACGATAAAAAAAAATATCCCATAAGGGATATAATATTAGTTACATTATTTTCATCCATTTGGAATTACAATTACAATAAATAAAATTTAAAACGAAAATCAAATGAATAAAATCCACTATCACAACATATTCAAAACTTTTTTGACGTATTCAAACACCTGATTGGTGGATATTATTTTTGTTTCTTTATTCATTCCATTCTGTATATTCTGGATAATCATTTCTTGTTTTCCATCCATTCTATTCCTTATCCGGAATTAATAAAGAAACACACTAATTGTCATTAAGTTAAAAACATTGGCGCAAAATTTTAGTCGATAGTAATATGAAATCCTGTTTAGTATGACACTAGGCTAAAAAGAGAATTTTGCTAATTTTAAACCAGTTTAGTATCGTACTATTTTCTTAACATTTTACTAAAGTTAAAATCACAAAATGGCTACTTTATTTTTTTAGTATCGTACTAAATCCATATGCCACTTTGACATTTACAAACGTCAAAATGTTATGTTCGCTTAATTGTTTGCACTATTTTAGGCGTGTTTGGCTGCAGTTTATTAAGAAAATAGATTTAGTATGTTGTTAGTTAAAAAGTGTTTAAAATTAGGAAAGTATTAGTAAAGTGCTTTAGTATTAGAAAACTGTTAGCTATAGTATCATGATATGCCCTTATCATCAGGCTGTTTAAAATTTTGCGCCATTTTTTTTTTCTTTTGAAAAAAATAACACGAGTCGCGGATCGAAATATCGGTCAACAAAATATGAGCGTTGAGTCAATTATACTGGATACTGACGGAGATCGTAGAAGTCATTTCGTGATGTGCGTTTTGGAGTCCATCCGAGGTTTTGCTCGCCGCACCCGCCGGTTGGCGAGAGTCGTAATGAAGAAAAATAAAAAATAAAAAAATATGTCCTCTTATTTTTCCCATTAAAAATAAATTCTAAAATAAAAATGCCATACAATGCGTTGGTGGTTTGCTCAGCTGTGGCACTTCGGCTGTGTGGCACGCAGCGCCGTCCTATTGAAACCAAATATTGTCAATATCATGCACTTCAATTTTTGTGAACAAAAATTCGTTCAACATGGCCCGATAACGATCGCCATTGACTGTAACGGCCACTCCTTGCTCATTTTCGATGTAAAATGGCCCAATTATGCCTCTGGACCAAAATCCGCACCAAACAGTGATTCGTTTTGGGTGTGTCGGCTTTTCAATGTATGCGTGCGGGTTTTCTGCGCCCCAAATGCGACAATTTTGCTTGTCTACATACCCACCAAGATCAAAATAAGCTTCATCTGAAAAGATGATTTTTTTGGCAAAATCGGCATCTTCTCTAAGTCGATTGCAGGCCCACTTAGCGAGCGTTGTTCAAGCGTATACACAACCATATTCGTTCAGCGGAAGGATAAAACTAATTATCTGTCAAATCAGACATGAGCTATGTGTTACGAGTACTATTCACGAAATAAGCACTAGTTGAAAAAAAAAACGTTAGATGGCGGACCCGTTATGTTCATATTCTGGTTATAAAGCGCCGGTGGAAGATAATATAATTTATATAATAATATTTTTTTATTTATAAATAGCGTAGTAATTTATATTACTTCCTCGTGAAAGTGTATTCCTATTCTGGTTTTAAGTAGTCCGTAGCCATGCTTCTAGATCTGGTACTATAGTTTCGGGATTTCTGGTTTTTCATTAGTCCTTGCTTATTTCTTCTATTTTCCTGGTTGGCCCTGGTGCAAATCAGCAGGTATGACGCCTCTGGTAGCGAATCAGTAGATATAAAACCTCTGGCTGCAGTGGCAATAATGAGATACATTTATCGC